>CM068593.1:3260534-3358034 GCA_035048485.1 Pteria penguin | reverse complement strand
TACTACTACTACACTACTACTACTACTACTACTACTACTACTACTACTACTACACTACTACACTACTACTACTACACTACTACTACTACACTACTACAGACTATTTACAACTGGAGCACATCAAGGTTTAGACACATATCAATCACGTGAATGTAAATAGGTTTAAAATAAATTGAAAATATTTTAACCTAAATTTATGCAAAATCTTATGAATCGGAAGCGGCCAGAGAAATTGTTCGCCCAAGAAATGGGTCATGGGTCATGCCCACATCGAACTCGAGTCCAATTTAGCTAATAGTAGTAGACAAGTAAGATAAAGAAATATATAGCGATATCTATTGGAAAATTGATTCAGAACAATCAAAAACGACAATCAAAATATTTACACTGAATAATAAATAAATAAATAGATAAATAAATTAATTAATTAATTAATAAATTAATAATAAAATAAATAAATAAATAAATAAATAAATAAATAAATAAATGATAATAAAAACAGTCCGTTGATATACATTTTGTTATACACAGTCTTAACACCCTCTTCTCTCTCTCTCTCATGTGTTTAACCCAACATCCATTTCTTTATTCAT
Source organism: Pteria penguin (assembly GCA_035048485.1). NCBI lineage: Eukaryota > Metazoa > Mollusca > Bivalvia > Pterioida > Pteriidae > Pteria > Pteria penguin. Next base: position 3,357,441 of record CM068593.1, on the reverse strand, counting down.
TAAGATTAACATCGCAGTCAGTGCCATAGTCATGTGACAACAGTTACTTTCGTATTTTGCATGAATGTCACACTTATTCCCTTTGCAGTGTGCAGCTCGTGAAAAAGTTCCCCGCGGAGGGTTTGACTTAAGTGTTATTATACCTTTTTCCTGATGTTGTGTGGCTGTGACACTTTCTACACAGTGTTTGTTCACATTCATTTATATATACAGTGTTGAATTACTATTATTTCGTCTGTGTGTAAGGACATTCACGGCGGGTGTGGCTAGCCAAACAGGGGACGCTCACTCCTCCCGGGCACCTGGTCTCACCTCTGAATTTCAGGAGTCCGTGAATGTCCACTGTGGTACATTGTTGTTAGTGCCATAGTCATGTGACAACAGTTACTTTCGTATTTTGAAATAATTGTCGTGCCGTTGACAAAGGGTACATGTACTAACTCTAAAAGTTTTTTTCTCTGAAATGTCGACCTTGTGAAATATTCTGTAAGTGTTTGAGAAAACTAACGGCATTGAAACAAAATCATGGGCACGTACAAATTCCTTGATGCATTGTAAATTCCGAGAGATCAGTTTTAAAGTTATATACCCTACAATTCGGTATAATTTCAAAAATTAGGGCAGGTAAAACAAAAGCTGTATTTTTCTCGTAAGGCTGAAGTGATTAACTTTGCGTTAACAACATTTTTTGTTGCTTCAAATCCTCGGCGATATCAAAATAAAAAGAAAATACTTCGTAAATAAAGTGGGTATTCCATAAATTTATACAATCATAACCTGACTTCGCGCATGCGCAGTTTCATTAAAACAAATACGATGAAGGGAGACTCCAAAAGAAAACGATATCAGTAAATACTACCTTTAGCAGACTTGAATGCAGATTTTTAAAGTTACACGTCAAGTTTATTTACCTTGCCCTACATCAGTGGCCATGATGCGGCGGCTTCGGAATTAGATCATGTGATAAGTTGGTTGCAAACATTCTGTTTACAAACATCGAGTTTTAGACAGCCATATCTCACGAATTCACAATATTTGCAAGGGTCCTTTTCTAATATGTTTTAGGCTGATATATATAATCAAAACAATTTAGAATAAATTAGCCTGTAATATGCACTGTACTAGCGAACATAGGATATAGAGCTTTAAATGGCTAGATATCTTAATTCTTTAGACATAGACGATAAAAAAAACTTCTATCTTCTTTTCGACGCCTCGGAATAACACCACGTTCACAACACACCAAACACCTCTCACATAACACAACAAACACCTATCACAAAACACAACAAACACCTCTCACATAACACAACAAACACCTCTCATATAACACAACACATATCTCTCACATAACACCACTAACACCTCTCACATAACACAATAAACACCTATCACATAACACAACAAACACTTCCCACATAACACAACAAACACCTCCCACATAACACAACAAACACCTCTCACATAAAACAATAAACACCTATCACATAGTACAATAAACACCTATCACATAGCACAACAAACACCTCTCATATAACACCACAAACACCTATCACATAACACAATAAACACCTATCACATAGTACAATAAACACCTATCACATAGCACAACAAACACCTCTCACATAACACAACCAACACCTCTCACATAACACAACAAACACCTCTCACATAACACAACCAACACCTCTCACATAACACAACAAACACCTCTCACATAACACAACAAACACATCTCACATAACACAATAAACACCTATCACATAGTACAATAAACACCTATCACATAGCACAACAAACACCTCTCATATAACACCACAAACACCTATCACATAACACAATAAACACCTATCACATGGTACAATAAACACCTATCACATAGCACAACAAACACCTCTCATATAACACAATAAACACCTATCACATAGTACAATAAACACCTATCACATAGCACAACAAACACCTCTCATATAACACAACAAACATCTCTCACATAACACAACAAACATCTCTCACATAACACAACAAACACCTCTCACATAACACAACAAACACCTCTCACATAGCACAACAAACACCTCTCACATAACACAACAAACACCTCTCACATAACACAACAAACATCTCTCACATAACACAAGTTATATAGTAGTAGTAGTAGTAGTAGTAGAAGTAGTAGTAGTAGTAGTAATTTATTAGCAAGAAACCACATGCATATATATATTTTATGTGGTTTTTTCGATGATATCTCTTGAAATGTGGGACGTTTCTGCTACAGGTTACGGGTCACGGGGCGGCCATGTTGGTTTTTCGGCATCGTTTAAATGAATTAGAAAAAGACAAAGTTAAAGTGTTTAAACGTGGAAGAGTTATCAGGACGTTTCGAATAAACGAAAATTCTCGTCGGACTGATCAGGTAGAGTATCCAACCGGTCATAGCAAATTTCAACCTGTTTGCCGGTCAGACCGGTTACTTTCACCATCTCTAGGTACCTATATAATATGAACCTTTCTTCATTCCGCGCTCTTCTTTGACCTCCTCGCTCATCTGATTATAAATAATTCAAATGGGATCTTTAGTACCCTGTGCAGTAAGGGATATTTCTTCTTATACAGCGGGCCGACTCTATACAGTGAGGGATATTTTTTCTTATAAAGCGGGCCGACTTTATACAGTGAGGGATATTTCTTCTTATACAGCGGGCCGACTCTGTGCAGTGAGTGATATTTCTTATTATACAGCGGGCCGACTCTATGTAGGGAGGGATATTTCTTCTTACACAGCGGGACGACTCTATGCAACGAAGGATATTTCTTCCTTTGCCATGGTCGTAGGTACCAGGGGGGGGGGAGGGAGGGGCTGCCCCCTCTCGTTTGTTTGGCCGTTTCATAATTTGTTTCATAGATTGTATCTAATTTACTAAATTGTTTAAATTAAGTTATTCTTAACATGCAATCGATTTGCAATCTTGTAAGTTGTCTTGCAGCAGTACTGTCCTTTTCTAACTTTCAATTTTGACTACTTAAATTTTTGTAATTGAAAGTGAGTACATGACTATTTAAATTTTTGTAATTTAAAGTGAGCTCATGACTATTTAATTTTTTGTAATTGAAAGTGAGCACATGACTACTTAAATTTTTGTAATTGAAAAAGAGCACATGGCTATTTAAATTTTTGTAATTTAAAGTGAGCACATGACTATTTAAATTTTTGTAATTTAAAGTGAACACATGACTATTTAATTTTTGTAATTTAAAGTGAGTTCATGACTACTTATATTTTTGTAATTGAAAGTGAGCACATGACTATCTAAATTTTTGTAATTTAAAGTGAGCACATGACTATTTAAATTTTTGTAATTTAAAGTGAGCTCATGACTATTTAAATTTTTGTAATTTAAAGTGAACACATAACTATTTAAATTTTTGTAATTTAAAGTGAGCACATGACTATTTAAATTTTTGTAAATTAAAGTGAGCTCATGACTATTTAAATTTTTGTAATTTAAAGTGAGCACATGACTATTTAGTCATGCGCTCACTTTAAATTACAAAAATTTAAAGCTAGAAAAGGACAGTATGTATAAATTTGTTTTTTCTTTCTGAACGTCAAAACTACAAGTTATTTTCATCATGTAAAGATAAAAAGCGTTCGGGCTCTGGAAAACATTTACTCAAGAAAACATAGACGCAATTTTCCGATCCTCTTAGTGCCTTTAAGTTGAAATGACAGGTCCGGAACACTGATTATCCATTTTTGAGAGACGGAAATGAGTTTAGTATTAACTGTTAGCATTGGCGGATATTGAGGTGGGATTACAACCCCCTTTTGTCGGAAAATTACTAAAAAAAGGTTATTTTCGGCCATTTTCAAGGCTGCAACCCCCCTTCCAGACTGAATAGTGGAAAATAGCTGTGTTGGCAGGGTGCAACCCCCTTTCAAAAATTTGTAGATCCGCTTATGGTCAATGTCTAGCTTAATGCGATTGAAGCAAGACTCCTTGGCAGAAAAGTGGCTTACAACAGTGGTATAATATAGCAAATTTTGTTCTGAGTTTACAAGTTTGCCCCCCCCCCGCCTTCCCCTTTGAATTGCTTCCTACGGGCCTGTATACAGCGGTCCGACTCTAAGCAATGAAGGATATGACAGACATTGGTTCAAGGATACTATATGTACCGACTAAGAGAAGCCTTCCCATAATGCATCTTGTGCTAAAGTTATAAATCTGACTTGAAATTAAAGAAAAAGAATCAAACAGAGGGAAAAACCCAAAGAAAGAAAACAAAAAAAAATAATGATAATAATAATAAACAAATCAAAACAAACTTTTTCTTTAAAAAGCCTCAAAACTACTCCCCCCACCCTTTTCCAAAAAAAAAAAAAAAAAAAACAAGAGGCCCAAGTGGGCCTATATTGCTCACCTGAGTACCTAGATGATCAGTCATGCATGAAGGAAGAATTCATTTATTTTTGCATTAATGTGACTAAGTCAACACAGATGTTGAAAATATGTCAAATTTTATTTCAGGCTAGAATAAAAAACAACACTTTTTTGCACATCCATTCAGGTGATTTTGATATTAAGCATTTCCTTTGTCTCTGCAAGAAGTCATTCAGGGCAACAAGTTAGTCATTTTCTTTAGGTGGGGCCTTTTGTTGACTGATTTCAAGTCTGGGTCATGAACAACAATTGTTTCAAATATTGTCCAGATCTAACTTAAAATTGCCTAATTTTATATGTTGAGTGTTGACTTATTTAGATGTGTAAAGAAATGAAAAAAAAAATTTTGACCACAGCTGGATTTGAACCGCTACTATCCATATTTCAATCACCAAGTGGTATATGTACCATTGTGAGAACTGCTTTTTAGACATGGTGGCATTATCTGTTAACTAATTTGGATGAAATTTCCCAAATTGATAGAGGACCTTTAGTACTTCATGTATTCCATGTTTCATTAAAATCTTTTATGTGGTATAACAGCACAAGTGAAAAATGTGATTGAATTGTTCCTATACACCCTCATTTGGAAGTCTTAAAAAATTCATAGAAAATCCAAAAATTGAGATATTGACAAAATTCTTTCAAAGTAACAGTCCTTACCATAATTATGATCACAATAGTCCATAAGAAATCATCATTATCAATTAACTAGGAAATATGACACTTTTTTTCTGCATTGAATCACCAAGTCCAAAGAAATGTCGAAAAAAAAAAAAATTCTAAAATTTAATTTTGGAAGGGAACCAAAATGACAATACATCTTCACTCATCCCTCTAGATCATTTCTATGCATTCTGTTTGTCTCTGTATACAGCCCGTATGAAAAAGAATATTGTTAAAGGAGGGAACTCTTTTGTGACCTACTTTTGACTATGGTGGTGCCACCTGTAAAGAGGTCTGGACGAAAAGTACAGAATTTGAAGAGGATCATAAGTGACTTATTTCTACTAAGATTTATTAAAATCCTTCATACAATTTTGTAGAAAAAGTTGAAAATGTGAAAAATGGCCAACCCCCCCCCCCCTCCCCACTTTTTTTTTTTGGAAGTCTTAAACGTAAAATTCCTAATTTCATATGTTGAGTGTTGAGAAACATCTAAAAACTAAATCTAAATCTAAATTTAGATGTGTAAAAAAAAAAAAAAATATTTTTGACCACAGCTGATTTGAACCGCTACTCTCCATATTTCAATTACCAAAGTGGTATATGTACCATTGTGAGACCTACTTTTTAGACATGGTGGCATTATCTGTTAACCAATTTGGATGAAATTTACCATATTGATAGAGGACTTTTAGTACTTCATGTATTCCATGTTTCATTAAAATCTTTCATGTGGTTTTGTAGAAAAAGTTGAAAATGTGAAAAATGGCCAACCCCCCCCCCTTTTTTTTTTTGGAAGTCTTAAAAAATTCATAAAAAATCCAAAAATTGAGATAATGACAAAATTCTTTCACAATAATATTCCTTACCACAATTATGATCAAAATAGTCATTAAGAAATCATCAATATCAATTAACTGAAAAACATGACACTTTTCTTCATTGAACTGAATAAGTCCAGAAACATGTCAAAAAAGCGTAAATTTCTATTTGACGGATCTTAACCCTGAACACAATTCTCAATAATCCATCTTTATAGATTGTTGAAATGCAATTAGTTTCCCCATTTATGTACTGGTTCTGGAAAAGAAGATGTTTGAAGAGGGGTACCCTCATTATTTACACAAAGTTTGATCAAAATCTGCAATGTAGTTCCAGAAAAGAAGTCGAAAATGTGAAAAAGTTAACGACGGACGACGACGACGACGGACGACGGACGGCGCACTATGACTATAGCTCACTTGAGCCTTTGGCTCAGGTGAGCTAAAAAAAACGGCAATAAGAATAAAATGAGAGGTATTCACCCTCCAGAATTTAGACCCCTGACCTTGTTAAATCTGATCTAGAACAGTATAAAGGTAGCCATATATGGGTTAAAAGGGCAATTACAGATCGCACGTCAAATGTGATTTATCATATATGTTATGGCGTGGTCAAGGGTCAAGTTTATGGCATTAATGGATACATGATTTTTGTTTTATTAATCAGGAATAAAATAATCATCGTGTCAAATCGCCGATAATAATGTCAATAACAAAGACGTCATTGATGGGTCATATTTACACCTACTTAGTCATAACTCCTGTAAAAAACAGTTTATTTGTTTATATTTATCTTTATTTATAGCCGGCTCGGTTTTTGAGAAGGCATAGTTTATTGGTTTATTTAATGGTTTAGCGCCGGCATAGTTTATTTGTTTATCTATGTTTATATTTATTTATAACTACATTTAATTTTATATTATAAAAATTATAAAATTGATATTTAAATGTTTATTTATTGTTTAAGAGCTGGCATAGTTTATTTGTATATTGATCGTTTTAGAGTCGGTATAGTTTATTTGTTTACTTATTGTTGAAGAGACTTCATAGGTTTTTTTTTTTGTTTTGTTTTGTTTTGTTTTGTTTTTTGTTTTTTTGTTGATTTATTGCTTTAGAGCTGGCATAGTTCATTTGTTTATTGAATGTATTAGAGCCGTCATAGTTTTGTCTGAAGCGAGTTTGGTTCCTGACCCAGAAGCCCAAGGTTCGAGTCCCACCCCGGGCTCGTCGGGGTCCTCTCTTTCGATTTAGACCTTTAACACCACGGTCAACAAGATAGACGTAGCACATGTCTAGAATGTCCTTGGCTGCTCTTAGTAGGTCCGTTAGATCAAATTATGAGCATAAAATCACTCCGTTCATTTCATCATGATGCTTTCACGGTGTGGCCATTAATCAGTCATCAAGCAGTATTTGACTGCGTTTTATTTTATTGCCATGTATGATATTGAAGTAGATATAATGTGTTGCCATCTATTTATATGTTCTTACCGTCTGATGTATTGCCGATGAATTATTTCTCTCTATGGAGCTGTTACCGTACTTCGGTTCATAAAATGGTGAAAATAGGTCATTTTGAGTTTCGTTTTTTATTTTTTTATAATCAAATCTTAAATTTGAGTGGAATTGATTGTTGATAGGCACGTGATTTGAACAATAAGATTAGCTGTAACAAAAGGCTTACAAGTAAACAAGCCCCCTCCTCCCCCCAAAAAGGGAAAACAGTTATGTAACAATATATATATATATATATATATATATATATATATATATATATATATATATATATATATATATATATATATATATATATATATATATATAAAAGCACAAATAGAATCAGTGAAACACCTGGGAGTACTATGGACCTTGGATCTCCGAAGAAATACCTGTAGAAAATAAAGACAAATTAGACAAACATATAAAGCACAAAGACACTACAGTTAACAAGGCACCTTGTATATATAAAGCACAAAGACACTACAGTTAACAAGGCACCTTGTATATATAAAGCACAAAGACACTACAGTTAACAAGGCACCTGGTATATATAAAGCACAGAGACACTACAGTTAACAAGGCACCTTGTATATATAAAGCACAAAGACACTACAGTTAACAAGGCACCTTGTATATATAAAGCACAAAGACACTACAGTTAACAGGGCACCTTGTATATATAAAGCACATAGACACTACAGTTAACAAGGCACCTTGTATATATAAAGCACATAGACACTACAGTTAACAAGGCACCTTGTATATATAAAGCACAGAGACACTACAGTTAACAAGGCACCTTGTATATATAAAGCACAGAGACACTACAGTTAACAAGGCACCTTGTATATATAAAGCACAAAGACACTACAGTTAACAGGGCACCTTGTATATATAAAGCACAAAGACACTACAGTAAACAAGGCACCTTGTATATATAAAGCACAAAGACACTACAGTTAACAAGGCACCTTGTATATATAAAGCACAAAGACACTACAGTTAACAAGGCACCTTGTATATATAAAGCACAAAGACACTACAGTTAACAGGGCACCTTGTATATATAAAGCACAGAGACACTACAGTTAACAAGGCACCTTGTATATATAAAGCACAGAGACACTACAGTTAACAGGGCACCTTGTATATATAAAGCAAAAAGACACTACAGTTAACAGGGCACCTTGTATATATAAAGCACAGAGACACTACAGTTAACAAGGCACCTTGTATATATAAAGCACAGAGACACTACAGTTAACAAGGCACCTTGTATATATAAAGCACAGAGACACTACAGTTAACAAGGCACCTTGTATATATAAAGCACAGAGACACTACAGTTAACAAGGCACCTTGTATATATAAAGCACAAAGACACTACAGTTAACAAGGCACCTTGTATATATAAAGCACAAAGACACTACAGTTAACAAGGCACCTTGTATATATAAAGCACAGAGACACTACAGTTAACAAGGCACCTTGTATATATAAAGCACATAGACACTACAGTTAACAAGGCACCTTGTATATATAAAGCACATAGACACTACAGTTAACAAGGCACCTTGTATATATAAAGCACAGAGACACTACAGTTAACAAGGCACCTTGTATATATAAAGCACAGAGACACTACAGTTAACAAGGCACCTTGTATATATAAAGCACAGAGACACTACAGTTAACAAGGCACCTTGTATATATAAAGCACAAAGACACAACAGTAAACAAGGCACCTTGTATATATAAAGCACAAAGACACTACAGTAAACAAGGCACCTTGTATATATAAAGCACAAAGACACTACAGTTAACAAGGCACCTTGTATATATAAAGCACAAAGACACTACAGTTAACAAGGCACCTTGTATATATAAAGCACAAAGACACTACCGTTAACAGGGCACCTTGTATATATAAAGCACATAGACACTACAGTTAACAAGGCACCTTGTATATATAAAGCACAAAGACACTACAGTTAACAGGGCACCTTGTATATATAAAGCACAGAGACACTACAGTTAACAAGGCACCTTGTATATATAAAGCACAGAGACACTACAGTTAACAAGGCACCTTGTATATATAAAGCACAGAGACACTACAGTTAACAAGGCACCTTGTATATATAAAGCACAGAGACACTACAGTTAACAAGGCACCTTGTATATATAAAGCACAAAGACACTACAGTTAACAAGGCACCTTGTATATATAAAGCACAGAGACACTACAGTTAACAAGGCACCTTGTATATATAAAGCACAAAGACACTACAGTTAACAAGGCACCTTGTATATATAAAGCACAGAGACACTACAGTTAACAAGGCACCTTGTATATATAAAGCACAGAGACACTACAGTTAACAGGGCACCTTGTATATATAAAGCACAGAGACACTACAGTTAACAAGGCACCTTGTATATATAAAGCACATAGACACTACAGTTAACAAGGCACCTTGTATATATAAAGCACATAGACACTACAGTTAACAAGGCACCTTGTATATATAAAGCACAGAGACACTACAGTTAACAAGGCACCTTGTATATATAAAGCACATAGACAGTACAGTTAACAAGGCACCTTGTATATATAAAGCACATAGACACTACAGTTAACAAGGCACCTTGTATATATAAAGCACAGAGACACTACAGTTAACAAGGCACCTTGTATATATAAAGCACATAGACACTACAGTTAACAGGGCACCTTGTATATATAAAGCACAGAGACACTACAGTTAACAAGGCACCTTGTATATATAAAGCACAGAGACACTACAGTTAACAAGGCACCTTGTATATATAAAGCACAGAGACACTACAGTTAACAAGGCACCTTGTATATATAAAGCACAGAGACACTACAGTTAACAAGGCACCTTGTATGTTTGCGCTTCGATTTGTAATAATTGAAATTCTATAATTGAAACGTCACTATCTGTCCACAGTCACGTGCATTTTATGGTAATATTTAAGAATTTCAAAGCGGAATCGAAAACTCGGAATTAGTCTAATAGACTATTATATTATATTATATTATATTATATTATGTTATATTATATTATATTATATTATAGACAGTAAGTAAGATTGTGTGATTTGTCTAGGAACTGTAACGCATGACGAACATGTGACTTAAGTAGACCAAGGCTATTGCATTGTTATATAAACAGTTCAAGAGTTCAAAGTCGTGTCGCTGGCCCTGTGGAGACAGTAATTGATTCCTTCGTACTTGTTTTATCCGTGGATATAGTTCGTTTTCTGGCTGTATTTATGCAATAAAAAGCAGAGTATATTTGATGACCGGTGTCCGATCTTATCTGGAATACCAGACTGCAGGATGTTTGGTGTGGTTTTATGATGCGGTTATACGTGTATGACCTTAGAGCTTGAGATAGGGTGTATAGTTAATCTACAGACTTAGATCTAGCTTTCTATATCATAAAGACCTTTCCAGCGGGCAGTTACTCAATAGTTATCTGCCCTTTATCGATAGGTGTCGCGATCGTATCCGCCATTACGGTACTGAAAAAACAGTTATCGAGATAGTGAAAAAGATTTAGGAGCGAATGATCTGACCACAAATATGATTGAAAATTAATAAATGTGTTTGCTTTATAGTGCATTATGAATTTCAGATTAAAATTTAAATACAAAAAGGAACCTTTCTCCTTAAAAAGGTCATCCAAGATAGATTATTTATTCAGTAATGAATTATGCATCTATGTATTTCAGATTAATTAGATAATAAGTATCAGAGACATACACTACTGACAATGAATATTAAACAAAACATTTCATATACATATATTATATATAGGACACTCATTACAACTAGTATGCGGACGCCGACGCTGACCTCAAAAAGTCCGACCTGAAAACGAAAAATAGGGATATCCAAAAAAAGTTCGAAAAATTTCTTCGTGAAACTTTCTACATGAATTGTCGTGGGCATATCACGCCAGATATTCGCAACTGAGGTCCTAAATTTATCATTTTGAGACAATTACCTGGCACAAACTCAGTAAAACTAGTATGCAGACTTCGACAGCCGACTTGGGATATCCAAACGGCTGTTCGTCGAATTTCAATAAATAACTGTCGTGCATAGTGTAAGTGTAAATGGATGTAAATAGTTCTTAATTCTGCTTTAGGCCATCTTTTCTAGCGATTAATCAATGTTTGTTTACATTGCGTGACAGCGGTTTCGATCAGTAGGAAAAGTCGACTTCGGTTTCAAACGGACTCGAACAGGGGACTCGAGGACTACGCAAACTTACTAAAACTAGTACGCGGACTTCGAGATCTGCGTCAGACTTAGGAGTTAAAGTTGAATTAGCTACATTAGAATACTATTTTAATTAATCGATACATAAAGATCATTTTTAAAACAATATTAATACCTCACTTGAACATTAACCTGAAAATATGCGTATGGTAATTGTAATATTTCATCGAAAAAGACGTCGGATATCTTCGAAATCCAAAGTCGGCCGCAGAAGTCCGTGTACTAAGTAATAACAACACACTTTTTCGACAAAATTTCGACCCTTTGCAATTTAGTGGAAACAAATACAATGAAGAAATCTTTGTGAAATCCAATATAATTAATCCAGTCCGTGTACTAGTATTATTATTATTTTTTTTTTGGAGTCTTGATTTCGCCGTAGTGTTCGTTTGAAACCGAAGTCGGCTTTTCCTACTGTTCAAGACCGCTGTCTCACAATGTACACAAACCTTGATTTATAGCTAATGAAGATGTTAAGCATAACTAAGAACTATTCATTTACACTTACACTATGCATAACAATTAATTTTATATTGTTATTTATTGAAATTAGACGAATATTCGTCTTGACATCTGTAAGGAAGCGGTGTACCACGCTACCTAAGGAACAGCCTAAGGACCACCACCCATGGATCCGCCGATGAATCGCTATTCACAGTTAACGTTGGTGTGGCCATTTTGATGCAAAAATGACGAATTTTATTTACAATTAATTGTCAAAGTGATTGTGGACTCTTGACAGTGATTGTGGACACTTGACAGTGATTGTGGACACTTGACAGTGATTGTGGACACTTGACAGTGATTGTTGACACTTGACAGTAATTGTTGACATTTTGATACTGGATACTGAGTTACGTTACAATTAAATGAACATTATAGTTTTATACTATTCACAAGTGTTGTAATAATTGCTGTAAGCAGGTGGCTTCGTAGAGGTTATAAGTTTGATTACTGTAAAATTATCGTAAATTATTTATACTTTGGGTATAAATATACAGTGGTAAATAGAATTATTCAGACCCAGACCCAGATCCAAATTCAGATCGGAGATTAAGATTGAGACCTAGACTTGATTTAGACCCTGAAGATAGTAGATCATCGTACTGCCAGATCTCCCCCTTTTTGATAACTCACGAATCCACTACATCTACACTGTATATTGCCTCGAGTATATTGCTGTGAAGATTTCATTAAAAGTATAAACTTTCTTACTGACTTTAATTTGTCGCCTAAGCACAACGCATTCCGAAGTACTACCCTACATATCCCAAGTCGGCTGTTGAAGTCCACGTAGACCTATTAGTTTTAGTGAGTTTGTATCAGATCAGTGCCTCAAAACAGAGACACATATGTCTCTGCTAAAAAAATAAATGTAGGACTTCAGTTGTGAATGTCTGGCATTGATAAGAATAAATATGTCCATAACAATGCTTGTAGAAAGTTTCACATAGAAATATTTTGAATTTTTAGAGAAATCCCAATTTGTCGTTTTCGAGTCGGACTTCCACAGGTCCGCGTCGTTGTCCGTGTACTATGTCCCTGGTTTTAGTGTTTAGTGAGCTCCACTATATAGGTATATATAGGTATAAAACTTAGAATGACCATGACATAAACCAGCAGACCATGTCACAAAGAGGATTTTTCGTAATTTTTACCCTGATAGAATATGACTTTAAATTTCAGTTTGCAGATGAATTGCTGTATCTGGAGATGAGAAATATCATCATCTACTAAACTATTTCCAAATTCAGGCTATCATTCGTATAGATTTTGCCCATGTGATGTCACACTACTAGCATTATCGGCCACGTTGGAGTACAACTCTCGGACTTTTTCCATTACTACCATGTAAACTTCATTAAAGTTTTGAGAAATTTACTAATTATCAGGGCAGATTTTGTGACTTCAGTCTCGATTAATCAGTAAATATAATCAATCAGTTGAATATTTTCAGTACAACATTTAGATATTACAAAATTAAGTTAAATCAAGCAGTTTTGTATGGGCAGTGATGGATAAAGTCCGAGAGTTATATTCCAATGAGGGAGATAACTCCAGCTAATTTCAGGAAAACTAGGTTGTATGGGAACACTCTATATGATCTTTTGGGAAATGATCAGCAGTTCTATGAAAATTGAATACAACCCAACAGAGACGATACTTCGCAAACAACATCAGGTACCGAAATCAACTTATCAAAAATAACTTAGGTGAAGAAAGAACATCAATTCATTATACATGACTTCCCTTGTGTATGTAATGTTAATGTTAATTTCCCCCAATCAACATACACGTGTATCAATTAATATTTTACGGATGATGGGGTTAAACAGCCGACATAAATTCAGTAAGTTTATTGCGTAATACGGACGACAGTTTCTGGAATGTAGCTTTCACTTTTGCCAGGATACCTGGGCTGAGATATTACTGACCATGGGTGACAACCTGGTTTTACACTTGTAACAAAATCCGACCATCTTCTGTTTATACAAATAATAACTCGATATAGAGACATGGATGGAATCGTGCGAATAATCGGAGAAATACGTCTTTGAAAAAAATAATTTTAATAGATCAGTACTAAACAGTAAAAGTTTTCATAAAAAAATCGCATTATACGCGATAAGATGGATCCACTTCCGTTTACTTTAGGTTTTGTATTGTAATGTTTCTTAGACAACCCATGGTAAATAGTTTGTATTTCAGTCATAATCACTGTCAAGACCGCAAAATCACACAACTTATTAGCCGAGTTGCAAAACTCGGCTCTTAATTTGATGTGAGGCGGGCGGTCATGCGTCCGTCAACAATTGATTTCCGGAGAATCCAATACGTTTAGTGCTATTGCAATGAAACTTCATACACTTACTCACCATGAGTGGAAGATGTGCCCTATTGTTTTGAGGTCAAAAGGTCAAGGACACAGGGGTAGGATGTAAAAAACTGGTTTTCGGACCATAAGTCAAATCCGTTTAGTGCTGTTGCAATGAAACTTCATATACTTACTCATCATGAGTGGAAGATGTGCCCTATTGTTTCTGGGGTCATAAGGTCAAATGTCAAGGTTATAGGAGTGGAGAATCAAAAATTGGTTTCCGAATCATAAGTCCAATACCGTCAGTGCTTTTGCAATACCTACACCTATACTTATTCACCATGATTGGAAGATGTCCTCTATTGTTTTTGGGGTCAAACGGTCAAAGGTCAAGGCCATAGAAGTGGGGAATCAAAAATTGGTTTCCGGACCATAAGTCCATACGTTTAGTGCTATTGCAATGAAACTTCATACACTTACTCACCATGAGTGGAATATGTGCCCTATTGTTTCTGAGGTTTTGCAACTCGGCACATTGTAGTTGTGATGCAAATCTCTTGTTAAAGATACAAATGCGGATGAAAAGTAAAATTGCCAGTAGTTAGTATTAGCTGATGCAATGACTTAAAGAACTGTTTAAAAGTCCTTGGCTGGTGATAGCAATATTAAGTACCTTAATGGCAGATAGTCACGTGATCAAAATATGGCTGAGTCCGTGTATAACGCGTCAGAATGGCATGTAGGGTCGGACAGTCTCGTCATGTGACACACGAGAATTCTCGATAAAAGCTGATACCGGGCAGTTCTGTTATTAATATTTGATATAGGAAAGAGGCCATAATCAATGCTTGAGGAATATTTAAACATATAAATATAATCCTATGGAAATTAACAATGAAACATACCATTCTGTGTAAGTTTAGATGCGATTTATACGAAATTCCAAATACTTATGTGTATGATGATTGGCCAATATACATTACAAGACATTTTAAAAGGTGTAAATGTGTTTCGTGCTTGTTAAAATACTTTAAAATAACATTTGATCACTTAATGAGCAAAAATATCATAATCAAACTTATTCAATTGAAGGTTTACATAGTAGAGAGCAACTTCTTACAGCCCGGAAACTACGGCACGACAAACACGACAAGATTCTCCATTTCGTCATTTGTGTATAGAGTATGACGTCAGATCTGGCCGAACGCGACTTTGCATTCGTGAAGAGGTTGCATCGTGTTTTCCTTTGCATAAATGTGTCAGCGGCTGAATTGTCACGAATGAAAAATCGCATTCTGCGAGATCTGACGTCATACTGTAAACACAAATAGCGAAATGAGAATATTGTGTGTTTTCAGATAAAATGGCAGCTAGCAGAAGTTACAGATCTTATTTGGAAAAGATATCGCTATAATACAGTAAGCTAAATGTTTATTTATTGATTGTAAGTTGCAAATTCGCGATGCAAACGTTTATTTGTCGCCAGAAGCTTGTACATCCCGATACCGGCTGGTATCGCTAAAATTCCAACTTTTGATGAACAAAGTCTCTCTTACCCTCTCCCACAAACCGCCGATATCAAAAGTGGGAGAAGGGCAGAGAATCTCGGACTAGGTGCAAGTATGACACTGAATTGTGGTGGTATTATGTGACATTGAATAGTGGTAGTAGTGTGACACTGAATTGTGGTGGTAGTATGACATTGAATTGTAGTGGTAGTGTGACACTGAATTCTGGTGGTAGTGTGACAATGAATTGTGGTGGTAGTGTGATACTGAAATGTGTTGGTAGTGTGACACTGAATTGTGGTGGTAGGGTGACAGTGAATACATGTAGTAGTGGTAATGTTACACTGAATTGTGGGGGGAGTGTGAGACTGAATTTTCGTGGGAATATGACACTGAATTGTTCTGGTAGTGTGACACTGTATTGTGATGGTAGTGTGACACTGAATTGTGATGGTAGTGTGACACTGAATTGTGATGGTAGTGTAACAGTGAATTGTGGTTGTAGTGTGACAGTGAATTGTGGTTGTAGTGTGACAGTGAATTGTGGTTGTAGTGTGACAGTGAATTGTAGTGGTAGTGTGACAGTGAATTGTGGTGGTAGTGTGACACTGTCTTGTACTTTTGACAATACAAAATGAACACCTTCTGCAATAGTGTGCAGTTGAAGACTAAATCATTTCTTACGGGAGAAACTTAAACTTTTTATCTTTTGGAATATTTTTCTTTGTTATTGAATATTTCTCGTCTATTTTCGTAATAAATTGACTACTACATTGGGTTTTTCAGAAAAGCGGAGATTTGAAATTGATATTTATTTTCCTTGTTACTTTATTGGTGAACTGTCGTCACTTGTTAATGTATCTTCTGAGGGCAAGAAGAAGTTTGAAGTCACTATAGTACGTACAAAAATCACTCCTCTCTCTCTCTCCCTTTCATTACATGCTGACCTCATAATTCTTTATTTCAACACGTTTCGGTTGTTACATATATAAAAATGAGACTATGATGGTATATATACCTCCTTTATATGTGTGATGTCCGTATAATGTTGTCTTCTGACACAGAATAATGTCGCATAAAAGTCGTATTGAGATGTAAAAGAAGGTAAAGTAGAATCGTTTTCCTCGTAATATTACGTACATGTTATCAATCAAATTTTTTATGAAGATAAAGTCAAAGGTCTCTATAACCTTTCAGATTACCTCGACATGCCTATAGAGTTTTTTTTTCTATATTTAGATAGAAGGATAATGGCCAGTGGTTGAGTGAGAAAAGGAACTCAACGATATAATGGGAAATCATTTAGTCACTACTGGAAAAAAATTAGATTTTCGGTTTTTCAATAGCCAATCGTCCTAAACTTTATTTATTGAAGTGTGGTGGCAATGTGACACTGCAGGGGCGGATGCAGGATTTTACA
This sequence comes from Pteria penguin, assembly GCA_035048485.1. Taxonomy (NCBI): domain Eukaryota; kingdom Metazoa; phylum Mollusca; class Bivalvia; order Pterioida; family Pteriidae; genus Pteria; species Pteria penguin. The sequence continues at coordinate 3,339,951 of CM068593.1, read as the reverse complement.
GCCCAAAAGGCGAGGGGTCTTGGGGCCGCATAAGCCCCCAGTAGGTCCAGGGCAAAGTCCTGGTGGGGGGGGGGCAAAGCCCCCAACGGAACATGTTATGATAATTCTAAAACCTACAAAACACATTGAGAAGTGGCCATTTTGTACAGTCAACACTGTATATGCAGTTCTATCCGTATTATTAGATGTTTGGAGAGTAATAATTGGGAACAATGCAAAGTACGTTTTGGGGAAAAAATGTTTTATTGAATAGGAAAGGTAATGTTCAAAACAAATTCCGTTTATTACTAAAAGACTCAAGAAGTAATCGGTCTATGCAATACAAGCATATATATTGTTATCGTAATTTGACTACTTATGCTGTTTTGCAGTAATAAACTAAAACACAACAAATGAGTAAAGAAAAAGTAATTGGTACATGTAGATGTAAAACAATATAACATATATTAACTATATTTGCTGTTTTCAATAAGAATTATAAAAAGGCCATGTTGTTGAAGTGTCTCAAAGAACACACTGCATGAAAGGTTAAGACAGGACACCAGTTTGGCCGGGGCGGGAGTGGAACACGGGACCTCTCGGTCACGAGCCGAGCACCTTGTCCACTAGGCCACACTGGTTTAAATTCTTAATGGCAATTCAACCCCCTGTCCCTTTAATCAAATGAGTACATTTGGATGTAACGTAATTTTTTTCAGATGCTATAGGCTTTTTTTTTAATGTTTATTGATATTTCATGCCCTTAACAGCATAATTTCGATATCTCCCGGACCTAGATAACAATATATATATATATATATATATATATATATATATATATATATATATATATATATATATATATATATATATATATATATATATATATATACGAAGTTGATGAGTCTGCTAAATTGCTAATACAATATGTTAAATCAAAATATCTAGTATTTTTTCGAAACATTTTTTATACATTCTTTTTTTGCCAAGTGCGAAAATATTCCACATAGAATGACACAAGAATTAAGTTTTGAATGATATTGTTTTGTATACCAGTCACATTCTCAATTTTATCATCCAGTCGACAATGCATTTATACTTGTAAATTTTGCAAGTTATAAATGATAATGTGTAATTATATAACTCAGTTTTCACGTTATCCGCTAAATAGAATGCAACAATTATATGTTTCCATTGTACTGTAAAACCGAAGATAGAGCTAATCACAAACCAAGTACTTTTTTACATTATCGCATTCAACAATAAGATGTTGTGTATTTCCAATGGATGCACCACAAGATCTACATTTCTGCTCAAAGTTTCGTGTCCATTTGCTCACAAGGTAATTATTATTAAGAGTATTATGCAATAATTTATAATTGAATTCTGCAATAACAGGATCAGATATTAACTTTATCTTCTTACGATAAATCTTAGACCAAGATAGCCTATCATATATTTCCAATTGTTTAGATATGATGTTTTGATAGGGAGAAGGCTCAGTCTTCTTGGCCAACAGGTTATTGTAGAAGAATTTACATTTACAGATATCATTTTTTATCGATTTAAGTCCATCGTGAAAAATAAACGAGTAGGATGGTCTAGCATTTACGTGAATTGCATTTGAGAAATCAAAATGCTTTCGTAGTTTTAAAAAGATGTTTTTAATATTATATAATCACAAAAGATATTATTCTTTTTTTTTACCAGAGCATTAGAAATGTTTTCAATTAACTTAAATTGACCATTATGATCAAATAAATCACATATATATTTAAAACCACTTTTGACCCAATTTAGAAAAAAGATGGATTTTCCTTTATGACATATATATTTATTATTCCACACTGTTTGCTGCAAAAATGAACCTGATGAAATTTGACTCATTTCTAAATTCTTTTTACAAGAATTAAAAAATGTAAAAACTTCTTGTAAAACAATGGCAAACTCTTAATCAATACGAAATCACTTATCTTAGTTTTTAATAAATACTCTACTTTGATATTTGTAGAATGCAAAAAGCTGTTAACATACATATGAATGTTATTTCCGTGTTAATAACCCTGGAAACCCAACTCGCTTTTAATGCTTTCCGTTTTGTTTCCACATCAACTATACCAATTCCGCCTTTATCTATTGAGTTGATATGTACATTTCTTTTTATTCTCTCTTTACTATTCCATATGAAATTATAAATTAGCTTATTTATGTTCTTGATGTATTCTGTATGTGGTAAAGGTAAAACTGAGGCTACATATACCCATTTTTACATTGCTAAGGAATTTACAATATTGCATTTACCTAAAATGGTCAGTTTTCTTTTTTCCAAGACTCGAATAACTTTTCTATATTATCATAAACACTCATCCAATTTTTAGCATAACATTCCTCTTGATTATGACCCATATAAATACCGAGACATTTAATGACACCTTTACTTACTTTTATATCGTGCATTTCATCGCAGGTATTCTTCAAATTACCCAACAATAGACATGTCGTTTTTTTATATTCACTTTTGAACCCGCATGCTTACAAAAATCATTTATAGTTTTTATAGCATGTTCAACAGAATCTTTACTTTTTAAAGAGAATGTAATGTATACTCTTTATTTCTTTTAATAGATATTTGCAAGTAAAGCCACTTATATTATTATTAGATTTTATTTTAGATGATAAAATTTCGGCAACAAAGAGATACAAAATGGCCGAAATTGGACATTCTTGTCGTATTCCACGGTACATAGTATTAGTTTTTGACAACCATCCATTCTTTTTAATCCTAAAGATTGGATTTTTATACAAAATTTTTATCCATGTTTTGAAATTGTTACCGAAGTTAAATTTTTGTAATGTTTTGAAAAGAAAATTCCACTCTACTGAGTCAAACGCTTTCTCAAAATCTAAAAACAACAAATTCCCATCTTCATTATAATTTTCACAGTATTCAAAATAATTCTTGCATTTTCACTAATAAATCTTCCTTTAACAAACGCACTTTGTCCTTTACTGATAAGCTGATTAAGTACTTTTTGTAATCTGTTTGCAAAGCAAAATGCAAGAATTTTGTAATCAATATTAGACAAACTTAAAAGTCTATAATTTTTAAAGAATCTTTGTCACCCTTTTTGTGCAATAAGGAGATAAGAGATAATCTTTGAGTATAACTCATTTGTTCTCTATCATAAATTTCTCTTATTGCTTCAAAAACAAATTGTCAATAATATTCCACATGGTTTTATAAAACTCGCTAGGTAATCCATCAATTCCTGGAAGAAAAAAGAGGAGTTACTGGCTCAGTTATGTGGCAGAAGTCACCATGGAGCCATACAATACATGAATATAAATAATATACTAGAACATACAACACATTACAAAAATATTTGATTGTAGTGCAATTACTATACCGACTTAGGACGGTCATTTAATTTGACAAAAGCCAAACAAATGATGTGGTTAACCGGTTTACGGGCCCACATTCCCACTCACCGTAACAGCAGAACAATCAAAGAACGTACATTTAAAAATTTATAAATAATCCTCCAAGTAAAGAATAAGGGTCAACAGGTATCGCATATTGAGAGGTCATAAAAATATAAACACGTAAGATATTGTAAAACACATAATGGTATAAAAATATATGTGACATCATCATGATAAACCGTGCTCTGCCAGTCTGAAAGCGAGCTAAGATCCTAGATCTGTAGGAGTCCCGACTAACAGTCAGAGGGGACGAGGTTCAGGACCATGTCTCCTCTGAAAGAGGTTTGGACAAGGCCCGTCATATAGTCCCCACCCCCCTGTTAGTCAGAGTGCGACGTTCAAGTAAAAGTCTGCATAAGGCTGTAGAGGGGCCAAATACAAGACCTATAGTCTTTTTGATGATCTCAATATCATATTGTCTATTTAGAAGACGTTTGACTATTTTATTACATGATAAAATAACGTTATCGGAACCTTTTACTTTCCTTAGTTTATATATGAGATCACCGTAAAAATTAGGATGGGAAATTCCATTGAATACATACTGTTAAAAAGAAATATTTCCAAATTTAGATAAAAGTTCTGAATAAGATCTGAAGAATTTGCCGAATGTTTTTCTTAGCTTGTGATATCTGCAACCCTGAGTTAAAAGTTTAGTAGTAATTTGTAAATTTCGTTTATGAAAGTCCAAAACATCGGTGCAGCCTCTGACAAATCGAACTAATTGAGATATATATATATACCATATGATGGGAGTCGAGGGACATCGCCATCCAAGTAAGGGAAATTTACAATAGGAAATCCAGAATCCTCACGTTTATCATAAATATTAGTATATATTAGGTGGTTGATAATTTTGATGTTTAAATCTAAGAAAGGTGTAGATTTACCTCAAGTATTAGCTTTATTCAATGCGAGCTCTGGTGGATATATTTCTGATATAAATTGTTCGAATTCAGGGTTGTCGATAATCAAAATGTCATCCAGATATCTGCAAGTATTATTAAATTTGTCAATGAGGTCAAAACGTTTTGATTTTTGAATAGAAACCATAAAATCCCTCTCATAACAATAAAGAAATAAATCTGCTATCAGAGACGCGCAGTTAGTACCCATAGGAATCCCAACTATTTGTTGATATATCTTGCCATCAAATTGCATAAAAATATTATTCATGAGAAAATCTAGTGCTTTACATAATTCCTTGCAAGTCCAGTATTTATATGAAGTATATTGTTTGTTGGAAAAGAATCCGGAGTTATTGGAAGTACATATGTACGTTTCAGATTCTCTGTGAAAACACCATAGTATAAGATACAGCAACTTGCTTTTAATCAAATCATGAGGCAGAGATGTATAAAGTGTAGAAAAATCAAATGTAGAAATTTGAGTCGCTTTGAAATTTAGCGAAAGAAGTTTGTCTATAACTTCATGAGAATTTTAATCGATCAAAAGTAATTGATGTTACTATTATGAAATGCGACATCACAACATTTGATAATATGATCTTTTATAGCAGTTACAGCAGACGTAATATGTTTCGATAGTACCGTAGTAGAGCAGTGGCTAGAATTAGATATGAAACGTGATTTATATGGACTTTTATGTAGTTTTGGGAACCAATATATGGTGGAGACTTATTTAACTTCATATGTTTTACAGCATCAGAACATTCTTCAATCGTAAATAAACTTTCACAATATTGTTTATCTTCTAAAGATAAAATTGGATCATTAGCAGTCTGTAAATATGTATCTATATCATCATCGCTGATGTGCTCACTAGAATATAATTTTTCATAAAAAGAGCACATTTCGCCGATTATATCGTATTGCGAAGTAAGAAGGACATTAGTAGATTGTGTTTTTGATTCTAAACCAAGAAAATACTTGGTATTTTTTTCACCTTCCATTATCCATTTATATCTCGATCTTACTTGAGCCCCTCTCTTTCATTACATATTTTATCTAGAGTAACTTCTAATGCCTTTTTCTTATTCATATTGCATTCAATATTTGGAGCATTTTCTAATTTAGAGATTTCATTTTCGATATGCTTTATTTTAATACTGCTTTCCTTTTTCATATTTTTAGCAAAATATATAAAAAAATCTTTTACTTTTCTCTTGAAAGATTTCCATTTTTCTAAAGGAGATAGTCCAATATCTAATTTTTTAACAATATTTTTAGTTTTATGTTCTTCATGTTCAAGTTGCGAAACATTCAATTTCCAGTATCCTGGACCACGTTTCATATCAATAACAATAAAATACACCTTTAACATTCTATGGTCCGTCATTCGAACACCATTTGAATGAGAACCAGGCACTCTTCTAATTAAAACTTTAATTGATACATAAATTCTTTACTTACAAACACATAATCTATACTACTGGATGGAATATTGTCAGCGTTACACCATGTATACCCATTTAATTCTGGGTGTTTATCTAGCAATACATCTTTGAGACCTAACTGCTCAGTAATATTCAATAATTCTATAAAGCTGTTTTGATGTGATCTTCTATGTGAACAATTAAAGTCACCGCATAATAAAACAGCATTTTCATTCCTAGCATGATTGTTTATAAAAGATTTTACCTTTTTGAAGAATTGTATTCTGTCAACATCATTATTAGGGGCATATATATTAACCAAAGAATAAATATTTTCCTCGTGTTTTACATTTATTAAAAGTTTTCTCCCATCCTTAGGTCTATGGATGTTAATTATCTCTATATCTATACCATTCTTGAATAATATAGAAACACCTCTGCTGTATGATGAATCAGAAAAGGCGTGTACTGATTTACCGACCCATCTAGAATTATAAATAAAATCATTTCTCCCAATAAAATGAGTCTCTTGTAAAAAAAAAAAAACCTATATCTGCATTAATATCCCGCAGAAAATCATATAGTTTTGTTCTTTTCTCAATGTTGTTCAGTCTTCTGACGTTTACTGAAATTACTTCTTACTTATCGATATTACCACCCCGTCTTAATATTCACACGTCAACTTTTTTTAATATACATATTTGACCATAGACTGTACACTATACGCATACATAAAATACTTGCAAACAAGCTCTCAAAAATTCACATCATATAGTTATATACACAATTTCAGAAATCTATCACAAATTTAATACCAAACCAAATGTCTAAAATGGCACGTTGATTCAACCAACACCTCATTGCATATTTTAAAAAAGAATTACGAGTCTTTGTTATCACAGTTAGTTTCACTAGTGATGAAAATCTGTGAGAAATTGCGATATCTTTATAGATGTAAACAGTGCAACTGTTATCATGTTTTCTATATCCTGGATTGTCACTGTCTAATCAGCACGCGCTGGACAAAAAGGATTGAATGTGTTGACATTTAAGGGTCATTTGCATAAGATGATTTATTTTATGAGTTATAGTTGATAGGGGGTCTAAAGAATCTCAGAATGGTGGACAAAAGCATGTGTTTAGCCATCAGAATACGTAATGATTTATTTGAACCTCAAATTGCCTTCCTGTTAATTAAGTTCAACGCACTTAAATATATTAATGATACTTAAACACTTCGGCGGTTTGTACGGGTCATTATTACAAAGATATATGTGTATATATGTCTCTGATTATTAAAATTAGCAGTTACTGCAAAATTGCAACGACAGCTTGGGTCAAACATAATTTGGGTTACAATCGGTAAATTTATTAATGCCAACATGCCTGCTGACCACTCAATCCTAACATACGGCAACGGCGTTCTCAACTCACTGATCAACAACCCAACCCACCTACCCACCAAGCTGATGCGGATCCAGCAAGCCGGACCACCACTCCGTATATTCAACACCGAGAAATCCCTGAAGTTCATGGACATGCATAGCTGTAGGAAGTGAACAATGTGCTATGATATGATGTGATTTGATTATTATCTGTATATAATATAATGTATGATAGTGCTTGATTTTCCATAAGAAGTATTTGTAGTGCTTAGACCTTAAAACTTCTTTTGCTATATATGATACAGTGCTTGACATTTTATTATTTATAGCACAATTAATAAATTATCATTTCATGTGATTGAAAGAAATAAATAATTAAACAAAGGAATCTTTTCATTTTATGCCCAGTGCTTAGCAGTCTGTTAGGGTGGTGTCACACTTATGTTGAAGTTAACCGAAGAGATATCGTAGAACACATTGAGTTTTGAACACATCATGTGTACAGTATCTGCTTTTCATGCTTAAACAACAAAACTATCAAATTTATCAACATTTAATTCACACAATTAGCAAGAAAGACAGATAATATGCACATATTAAGACTATCAAGACACAAAAAAACTATATATATTGAAGTTTACTTCGGGACTCATCATTTTTAGATTGGGATTCACCAAATTTTGGTGGGACTCACCATTTTCAAAAGTGTTGAGTCCCAGGACTCACCATTTCAGAACCCCTAGTGAGAACCCTGTATAACTACCATGTACATGATATATATGTATATACATATGTATACGTACACACGTGTACACGCATACTCGTATCCGTAAACATTATATATTACAATTGAAAAAATATATATTATGTTCAGAAAAATACAAAACTTCATGGTCCATTTGCGAAGTCCTTGTATCTTGCTTGGGTTCGTCTCCATACCGGTACATGTACGTGTTAAAATCGCATTCCTATCTCAAGTCCTTTGGTCAGTATACGGTCACAGTTCATCGCTTCACACGAATGATCGGATACGAGTAGTCCATTTACTCTCCGTCACTATCTGTTAGCGCGTCCTGTGTATCGCAGTGGCTTTCAGGCGCGTATCCGCGCTTCGGTCTTCTCTGTCCGGATCTACTACTTTTCCCTGGGGGAGAATCTGACCTTAATTCATGTAACATAGTTGATATATCCATTTGATCTTCTGGTTTAGTTTTACGTGGTACATACCAGGAACGGGGGGGGGGGGGGGTGGGTACGTCTGTATGCTTTTGCCACATCAGATAGTATGCATCCCAGTTTATTTTTCCCAGGCCACTTTGACTTTTTTGTGTTCTCGGTGCCTTGTTTGCAAAGTCCAGATGCCCAAAAGTCGTCATAAGTTGTCTCGACGAATGTGGTGTTCTTACTGGAGATCTTAAGTGAATCTTGGAATTCCGGCACTTGTGCTGCCTTGGCTTCGATTCCCTTATGAGCTCCTCTCGTTGTTCTGTGAAGATGGTGAGGGTACAACCGGATTCATGTTCAGAATCTAAATTAATTGAAGAAACTGGGTGGGATAGTTTGGAAATAAGAAGATATAAACATAGAATCATAACTTTCTACAAAATGGAAAAAGGTCGCTCCTTCATATTTGCAAATTTTGGTACCCCCCAGTGTCCATCAGGTGAGCCAGCGAAGTCTACAAAACAATGAACAGTTAGTTATTCCCAGAAGTAGGACTAATATCAATAATAAATCGTTCATACCACCGGCCTTTGTTGAAGGGAATGCCCTATACCTACTAAAGCCAAAAGTTGCAACACACACCACACTTTCAAAAGATTCTTAAACCGTCATATGAAAACTGTCCCTAAATATTATTGTAAACGAGAGCGAAAAGCTCAAATTTTACATACTGGTCTTCGACTCCATTGCAGCTCTCTGAATCTTGACTCGTATAATAACCACGTTATTGAAATTGATAAATGCTCATGTGGGCAAACTGAAAGTGCTGAACATTATCTTCTTAACTGCACAAATTACAGAGAAGTACAAGAAAATACCTTAGGTATGATCACAGTACCGTACAACATAGAGATCCTTCTTAAAGGATGCCCCCTATACAGCGACGATGTCAACAGTGAAATATTCCTGGAAGTTCAAAATTATATACTCAAAACTAAGAGGTTTGATTAACGTAATTATACTACTAAGCTCCACTGTGGTGAGATTATTGTTTTGTGAACATATTATATTGTCTGCTCACTAAATGCTTTGGTACATGACCAACATTACCATTTTTCTTCCTTCTTTCTTTCATTTCTTTTCTTCATACTCTTTCTCTTCCAGTTTCCAGTAATTTATTACTATAGTCATATTTCATTAATTATGGTTTATGAAACCATAACGTCCCCAGATCTCATCGATTTAACGTACTGAAATGCGTGTTCAGACGATCTATTTTGTACTTCAAAGATGTTTATATTGCACGGGTAGAAATTTGATAGAACATTATCATTCCCCATGAATGTTCTGTCCGAGTACTCACTACATTTCTTGTCCCTTGGGTCGTGTCCTGCCTTTTTGCATACTTTGCATCTAGCTTCGTTCTCACAATCACTTTTATAATGCGTATTTTCCCAGCAATTTGTACATAACGGGGTTCGATGCACTTTAGGTTGGCCATTTTGATAGATGTAACATCGTAGCCCCGCACAGTAGCTTGTTCTCGGCAAGATTTTTCCATCTTCCATTTTCTTCACATAAATACAGCGATTTCCGTTCATAATACTTGTCATTTTCCTGGTTGTCGTATCTCTAATCCTCTCATATTTTATTGCACTCGTGAACCTCAAATTAAATTTTTCTAGCATACTTATAATCTCTCTATCGTCCATTGAAAGTGGTACACCTTTGACTGTTATTTTCACTACTTCTTTCTTTGGATCATTAATACCTGCAGAGAAGGGGTTGGTATCAAACACTTTCACGCGGATATTTCTCAGTTCGAACCCCTCGCACATCATTTTATTTCTACTTTCCTTAGAGTCTACGTACAATCTCCATAACTCTCTGTCCTTCTGTACACATTTAAGATCTCTTATACATTTTGAAACAGTCATTGAAATTTCGAAATCCGAAATAACACTTTTCTTGTCTGACTGGATGTCTTTATCACACATGTATACAGGCTTTAATAATTCCATGATTAGATACTCACTCACTGTACGAGGTTGTACAGGTAGACTTAAATCCGCAGTGAGAAGTTATCACATATAGGAATATCACATAGAAAGTGATCAAAAACATCAAAATACACATATAAAGTTACAAATAGATTTAAATCCAAAATATATACAGTATATGTACATCACTTGAAAAAATTCTTTCTCAAATATGAATTATTTCCACTGGAAATTGCCAAAACGACGGAGCCAAAAAACATACACGTTCTGTTTCAACACCGTCATGTGACCGTTCAGAGAGTGTAACTTAATTGAAGCTCATCTGAAATCAAAGTCGAATTCAACTAGATTTACAATTCTTATTATAATTGCTTAACATCAATATATCAGGTATTTATTGAATCTGCTTGACCGAGAAGTCTTAAACACGTACCGTAACAGACAGACAGACGGGTGGGCAGACATAGGTGGGAAGATAAAGTGACAAAGGGCGTACAGACTAACAGACTGAATGAGTGACAAACGGCGGGAAAACTTAAATCTCCTCAGGCAAGCAAGATTATTTTATTTCTCTGGTTCTTTTGATTTTGTAAGGTTACAGATCAGGCATATATTATCGCCACGATTTAAAATGTTTTGACCAAGAAATCTTTTTTATTCTATGTTACTTTAAGAAACTTTCACAGAAAGCGCAACTACCCTCCGGCTGCATGTAAGTATCCAAACATTTTACCAAATACTCTATTATCATAAAGAGGGGATGATGCATGTACATATTATCACCTCCTCTGTTTGTTTCCGTCTTCCTATCTATTCAACAAAATTTACACCTTTTGAATCTTCGAACTTTTCCTTTCTCATCTGTGAAAACTTTACCCAATAACCCCCCCCCCAAAAAAAATTAATGAAAAAGGAAGCTGAATTTCAGATGAAGAAAATACATCTAGATTTTCTTATTTATGATTCAAATCAGCTCTTAAGACGCTTGTTTCTACTTGATTTTGAATTTGTTACTTTCTGTTCTTTTGAAGTTTCAAGAAAGATTCTATTCTCTTTTGATACATACTTGAAGTCATGAGGATATTGTGAATACACGCTACAATACCTATGGCACAAAATTTCCAGAATTGCCAATTCAGCGCATCATAGATGATGACCCCACTAATGGGCCGAACTCAGTCAGTGCAGTAAGTAACGAAAATACAACCAAATCCCTTCCCCTTTTCGGAAAAGCTGGATGCACTACTGTTGTGTTGGTAAACTGACGTTTCATTGTTATTATAATACATAATGGTTTTCTTAGTGTGACAGTGAATTGTGGTGGTAGTGTGACACTGAATTGTGGTGGTAGTGTGACACTGAATTGTGGTGGTAGTATGACAATGCATTGTGATGGTATTATGACAGTGAATTGTGGTGATAATGTGACAGTAAATTGTGATGGTGGTGTAACAATGAATTGTGATGGTAGTGTGATACTGAATTGACAATAGTGGTGGTAGTGTTACATTGAATTGTAGTGGTAGTATGACAGTGAGTTGTGGTGGTAGTGTGACACTGGGTTGTGGTGGTAGTGTGATAGTGAATTGTGGTGGCAATGTGACACTGAAGAAATCTTATTATTTATGTTTCCTGCTATTTTATTTGTGAAGTTTTGTTGTAGGTTTATAATATTGGGTTTTCTGAGGACTAGCGGAGACTGTAAGTCACTAGTACCATTCAAAAAGTCATCGTCTCTCTCTCTCTTTCCCTCTCTGTCAGAGTACATGCTGACCTCATTATTCTTTATATATAAAAATGGGACTATTATGGGACATATTCCGCCTTTACATGTCATGTATGATATCCGAATAATCCTGTCTTTTTACAAAGAGCAGTGTCGCATAAAAGTCAAACAGAGAAGTAAAAGACGATAATGTGTATTGTAAAATCGCTATTCTCATTACACTGGAAACGTGTTATCTGTCATAGTTTTTATGAAGATAAAGAGTTAAAGGCTCCTATAACTTTCCCTATAGAGTTCATGCTCGGATCCAAGGGGCTGGACTGGGGGTCTGGACCCACCCTGTTTCGAAGAAAAGTACTTGTTATTTTTTCGATGTAAAATAAGTACAAAATGTAATTTTACACACAAAAACATGGCTAAACCCCCTCTCGGAAATTTATTAGGAATAGACTCCCTCTCGACAAGATTTCTGGATCCGTGCCTGAAGTTGTTTCCCCTTATGTTCCATAATTTCCTATAACTAGATAGATAGATTGATTGATTATTGTTTTACGTCACTCCACGATTATTTCACGTATATGGTGACGGCATCTGCCTGATGCATTGCATACAAATTTAGACCTTTGCAACTGACCCACCCGAAGCAGTGAGGGATCTTTTACGTGCCACGCCTACCGTGACAGTTGACCTCGGTTTTTACTGTAAGTTACTAAGTTTACTCGCGGTAAGTTGATGTTGACGCCTCTGGAATTTTGTGCAGCTACAATTCTACAAAAAAAACCCGAACAAATAATTGACAAATACATGTTATACAAATATACAATTAAGCCGGTGTGGCCTAGTTGATAAGGTGCTCGGCTCGTGATCGAGAGGTCCCGGGTTCGACTCCCGCCCTGGGCACACCGGTGTTCAGATGAGACAGTAAAAACCGAGATCCCGAGGTAGGCGTGGCACGTAAAAGATCCCTCACTGCTTCGGGTGGGTCCGTTGCAAAGGTCTAAATTTGTATGCCGTCACCATATACGTGAAATAATCGTGGAGTGACGTAAAACAATAATCAGTCAACCAATCAAATATACAACCATGCTACATAGTACAGTATAAAATAAATGCATAAATAAAAATACTTATTAATTATTACGTATGAATATACATTTATTTGTTATCAGAATAAAATCATAAATAGATATTATCTAATTAACAAATTTTACTGTAGTTGACTTAGTAGTATTTGCTAGTAGTTGGATGGCGACGTTGTATCCAGTGTCCGACTCCGCCAATACGAACAATTTTTCTCCCCATTGATGAGACTTTTTAGCCGGAAAATGTTAGATAATGTCATTTCTACCCTAAAATTTGAACATGTTCAACTATAGTGATATTAAGGTCAATAGAAAATTACCTTAAACCCCACCATATTTTCATCAATTGTCAGATCACTAGCCAGGTCATATGCAGCGGGAAATGTCTTGTTTATAAGGTTCAAGATTGGCCGGAACTTATGACATGGGTCGTAGTGCTCATGACCTCTTGGAACATATGAGTAGTTGTCATTGCAATGTAGAAACTTCGACAGAAGTTGGAATCGATCTTGCGTCATGACTGATGAAAATCCTGGTGTTTTGTATAGCCATGAGGAGTTATTATCTAACCAATATGACTCGATGGTAGGTTTTTTCAGCACGCCCATTGAAAGATATAATCCTATGTACGCCGCATTTCCTCCCTATTTGTTGGCTGCCATAAGTTGGTTCTTGAGTTTGGTTTCGGATTAAAGTTTTCATTTGCAAAGAATTGATCTGCATATCGAGTTGTTTCCTCAACGAGAATGTCTATGAGAGAGGGTCCCTCAGCTGTAATAACCAGTTTATGAAAATATTCCAAAGTATGTGCGTTCACATTGGAAGCGTTTACAGGACCCATATTTCCAGAAAATTCGTGAATTTCATGGGGAAATGCGAAATCATTTACATATTGTACATAACTGAATTTAAAAAAAACTCATTTTAAATCTCGCTTAAATATTTCAATTGATAACATTTTGCCCAATATATTTCCTCTGAATCCAAATATTGAATAGTACGTATATATATAATTGTGTGATTTCTTTGATAGAAATTGGCACGGGTACCAAGCAAATTTTAATATCATATCTGGATACCCGCTTTGAAATTTACTGTTTATAGTTGTTGGCAAAATATTGGTGTTCATTTTCAATTTCAAACAAAACGCAATGAAAGTTGTGGTCCCGACATCAACAATTGCCGTTTCTACGTCTTGCTGCAAAGGAAGCGTTTCGTCATCGCGGAAAAATGACGTCGCTCAAGCGTCGCCCTAAAGATTTCAACTCCCTATTAATCAAATACGGTTATAGCCACTCTTAATGTGCAAACATGATTGAATTAAAAAAAAGTTTCCTCTAAAATTCACTCGCTCACAAAATTTTATCGAAACCAATTTTTCCGATAACTTTTCTCCTTGAATTGCGATATTGAAAATTTCTTTTTAAGTTTCGATTCTTTTGTTTGTGAAAAAGAATACAGAGGAATTGAAAAAGTTCAGATTATATCATTATATTCGCTAAGAATTTTACCATTTTAATATAAAATCAAAGAAATTTTCCTTATAAGTGTTTCTATTTAATGCAGTGTGAAACATGTGCTAATGACGTCGTCAATACTTCATTTTACAACAATGATTAAAAGTAGCCGTTCTTCGGGGTTTCATCTTAAGAACTCGAATGAACCTATGTTATAACACAACATGTTGTATATAAAAATGAAGAAGAGAATTTGCCGGTTCCAACGGTACCAATTTCACTTCAATCTGTTCAGAATTAAGCAAATTATGGATCCCTGAACGTTGACAACCGTCGAGGGACATATATGTCCGGTGTCGCAGTCAGAGGGTTAATAGAATAAAAACACTACCCCCAATTGGCAAGTCAGATCATAACATAGTCTTTACAGAATGTGAAATATCTCTCAAAAGAATCAAGAAACAAAGCAGAACAATATACAAATATAACAGTGCCAACTGGGACAACATCAAATCAGACATCAAATCTATGACAGTAGATATGCATGAGAAATACACATCTGGTACCATCAATGACTTATGGGATACATTCAAAAATGGATTACTAACATCAATCAACAAGAACATACCACAAAAAACCATCACAAGCAAAATGAAACTTCCCTGGGTGAACAACAAACTAAGACAACAAATAAACAGAAACAAACGCCTTCATCAAAAATGTAAAAAGAGTCCATCACTACAAGACAAATATAAAAACAACAAGAGAATACTACAATCTGATATGCGCAATGCTTACTGGAAGTACATAGAAAATATGATTTTTGACCTACCTATTGAAGAACCAGACACACCAGGACACCTAAGAAACTCTTTACATACATAAAGGGCATGAAAAATTAAAATACAGGCATCTCTGCTCTACGTAAAAATGGCATTCTTACAAATAACACCTTAGACAAATCTAACATCCTAAACGAACAATTTCAAAAAAGCATTTACTACAGAATCTGACGACATACCAATACCAAACAAGGGGACTCCCAGGTAGCACAAAACGTTTTCATAACATTTTATTCCCGTTGTAAGGACGTTATCAGAAAACGTTTGTGACAAAACATTTTTTAAATGTTGTTATAACATTTTTATCCAGTTGCAAAAATGTTATAACCAAACATTTTCGAAAAAACATAGAAAATGATTTTGCTATCTTTCTGATAACATTAAGAAAATGTTATAGAAAAATGCTATGAATATTCAATTTCAAAACATTATAAAATACGTTTTTAAAACGTTTTCCCAATGATTTTAAAAACATACTTCTTGTAATACGTTTCATTTAAATTACCTCAAAATCATGAAAACGTTCAAAAATATCATATCTTTAATTAGATCTACCTTACAATTTTTATGTTACCAGTCAACACTTATATAACATTGTTTTATAATGTTATTGAGACGTTTTTAAAACGTTACAGATAACCAGATATAACACATTTTGTAATGCAGACACGGCACATAGAACCGAGCGAGGCAACTTCAATTATCATACTTAAATCGTCTTTTAAGAAAATTAACACCCTCCCCCCCCCCCCTTTATAGTAGAAATAATCTTTTTTAACCTATCAATTAGTTATATAAATAATTAAGCTTTTTTAATATGTTAAAATATTTAAATATATTGTATTATAATAATGATGTGTAAACTTATTTAAAAAGTATTTTTTAAAAATAAAAGACAGAGGAACTCGGCTAAAACTGTAGTGCCCTCATTTGCTCTGAAACAGCCTTTTGCATTAACGGAATGACACAGCGACCGGATGCTATGACCAAGCCTCTTGCAGCCGATCTAATTATGCAAATTTCTCGCGCTAAATGTTCTCAGTACAGAAGGTCAAGGACATGGAAAACTCCCAAACCATTCTGAGTTCAACACAGTCGGTTAAATGTGAGTATTATCTGGAAACTCGCCGCTTCGTCCGGCATATGATGCACGTCCTTTTGTTATGCTAATTAGGTGACCGCGCTCTACAATACACCGATTTTAACCGTCGGATATCGCCCGGGGACGTATAGCACGGTTGGTCTTTTCCTGCCGACGCACCTCAGTTCAAATTCTACAGGCACCTATTACTTTTTTTTCTTTTATCTTTTTTGTTAGTTTTATGGATGTGTAGAAATAATATTCTCCGTTTTCTTTCTAACAAAATCGAGACAAACTTTTATCAGTAATCATTATAAAAATATTTTTAAAACCAAGATTTTTAATGAGACGCCTTCATTTCCTGCTTTTTTTAAACGTTATTTCTCTTTATATATTTATTCATTTTAAACAGCGTTTGTTGCCATTTACGAGTTGTTGATATATGCAATCAATGCCCCTGCCTTTACTACTGTTTGTTTAACTAATCAGCATTACCACCCCAAGGGAAGCACCAGCGTCTGTCTTTGTCATTCATGGGCTGTAAATAACAATGTTGTGTTTATTTAAAAATTCAGATTGTAAATAGCAAACAAAATAATGTTTTATCTTATATGCACTGTTGACGTGGTATGAGCTGTTTTACTCCCTCCTATGTAAAGAAGTAAAAAGAAAATGGCGATCCGGGCTGCTAAAGAAATTTCGCATTGCAATATGTCCAATTATGTGTTGGTAACTTCTTCAATTCGATACTTAAACTTATTTTGTTAATGTGTCTGTTAATGTTCAAATGGTAAATCATAAAACAAAATAATTTCTGTACCTGTGGCGCACACTTCACGTGATACGAACAAGATTTACTCCTTTGTAAAGAAGCAAAAAAAAACCAAAAACAAAACAAAAAAAACCCAAATAAACAAACAACAAAAACAAAATGGCGACCCGCCAGCCACAGAAAATTTGCATTGCAAGATGTCTCCTTACGTGTTTATAACTGCTTCAGTTCGTACTAAAATAACAACCATTACTTCTTTGATGTTTATAAAATGACTTTCAATATAAAAACAATATATATATCGATAGGTTATATGATTATTTTGTTCTATATGGTATGGTATCGGTTTTCTTGTTAAGAACGACTGAAGATTTACAGCATATATAAAATTGAATTAAAATCAAATAACGAATAAAGTCTCCTACACTCAATGATATAAAATGTGTCTGAAACCTTTCATAACACACACGTGTGAGTTTAGTCATGTAAAGAACATTAATTTTTGTTGTTTTAACAATTTTTCTTTTCGTTGTTGTTTCTCAGCGGGTTCGGTAGTGAGGAGAAAAATGTCGGGAGATCCTCAAATACGGCCGGGTAATTATGCATGATTTCCAGATAGTTCATACGAAAATTAAAGCACTATGACTATAATAAACATTGATGGTACTATAAACTGAAAATGGTGGCATGTGCTTCAATATTGTGTAAATGTTTTGCATAAACTCAAGTGAATGTTTTCAGAGGTCTATCACAACTAATGGCTTCTGATCGGGGTTATGTCCTCACATTGAATAGATCATAAATGAAATGTTTAATGATTCAAATGATTAGTATATTGCTTTTTTTTACTTATCTGAACTACCTTTGTTAAAAAAGCAATGAAAATTCCTCTTCTTTGCAAGCTTAATGCTTTCAAGCGAATGAATGCCGAGGACAATATGGCGGACACCCGGCTTATCGAGATGCCTGTCGGGAAATGTTACTTATGTCAGGGAGATATATAGCTTTCAATGGGAGTTTCCAGTCTCTGTGTATATATGTTTCTGGTATTATCTACTTTACTAGTTTTATTAATATTAATTTATGCTTTAAAATGTATATCTTCATGATTGCCAGCATGTTAAAATTGTTTAGTTTATAGTTGAATAATATTTTGCAAATTCAGATACATGTACTGTAGGATTCTTGTCTTAAATCTTGAACTTGAAGTTTGTATCTAAACGACCACGTGGTATGGATTTTCAAAATCCCGGTAAGTTGGATTTTGATTAGGCCACAACCGAAAATATGTTGTTCCACGGAATTACTGCTCCTTTTTTCACAATTTTCTTCTCCCCCCCCCCTCCCCCCCTTTTTTTTCAAAATATGCCTCCGTGTTTTCCGGCCCGGTATAATTCACCCGTTTGGTATCATAGCATTGACTCCGGTGTTGAAAAAAGTCGTGAAAAAATAAGCAGATGGAATGAATAAAGTAGGTTAACTAAGGTTTGGCAAACTGCTTAAATAATAGGACTGAATACATAATTTCGTTAGTGAGCTGTCATGTTTGGAGATTTTTTCTTCTTCCAGTAAGAAACTTAAAGAAAAGTACTCTGAAATTGAGCGTTATACTTCGTGTGAAACTGAATTAAACAGGTTGGGGACAGCCTCTCATTTGAGAGATAATCACTCAAACGAGTAACTATCACTGTTTTCAGTAATCAATTTCAAGGAATGAGTACTAAAGTGTGTCGCAGGAAACATTTCAACCTTTGTAGTACTGAAATGGGAAGCGAAAAAAAGAGAATAGATACACAATGTTACTGTTTTATTACATAAAATTCTCTCAATCCATATAATTTTGTTTTGTCTTGTAAAATTTGAGTTGGTCCTGTAAATCTTAACCCTTTACAGGACCAAATTTTTTCGCAAAGTCTGCATGCTTACTATTATTTAATCAGTGTTATAACATTTTTATACGCCCGAATTTAAAAATGTCAACTTCCTGGACTTTGTCCTGCTTAAAATTTTGTTGTTGTGGGGGTTTTAGTCACATTAGGACAGTTCTTATTTAATCAGATTTTAATCTATTTTAGTTTTATCAAAGATTGATGCCCTGCAACAGGACATAATGCAATAAAAAATCATCTAATTTCAGTGGATGTAGAGGTAGACTCTATTGAAAATCTTTTGCCATCAGGCAACAAACTAAACTCAAGTGAAGAAGTAGAGGATTTTCAAGGTTCTTTAGATGAGAGTACAAGGAAGAAATTGGTGAGGGAATGTAACTATATAAATAATGTATTATGAATATAGAAACTCTTGAAAGCCATTGATTTGTAAAGCATCAATATCTAAAAGTAAATTCATAACAAGTTTATGTCTTAAGGTAGGCCTGTAAACCGGTTAACCACACCATTTCGTCCTAAGTTGGTATTGTAACTGCACTACTATCAAATATTTTTGTGATGTTTTATATCTATTTTGCTTCTTATTACATTCTCTTATATATTATATTACTGTGGTGGTTTCTGTGAAACGACTGAGCCAATAACTGTCTTTTTCCCTTTATTACGTTATGGTAAATTATTTATTGTTTGTTTTAGATAAATTCATTGGCTTCTCTACAAGAAGAGGATAATGCTGGAGATATTTGCAGAACTGTCATGAGATCTCTCATGACTAACAAGTGTATGAGCAATTTTAGTGGAACAGGCCAGAAAGGCAAAATTGCCTTTCTTGGCACACCTCTCTGCAAAGTCATCCTGTGTAAGTCCGAAAAATACAAGTTTGATATTTTAGATAATTTTAAAACCCATATAGTAGAATGCTTCTGTTCTTGAAAGTACATTTTAGATGTGTTTCCAGTTTCAACTTATTCTGTAATTTAATTATTTTATACATATTCACAGATATAATATGATTTTACAATAAATCTTATTTTTACAGCTGCTGCACGTAAAGCATCGAAGAGAACAATCTCATTTGACACCATTAAAAGAGAAGTTTTAAATGTATTGAGATTTGCCCCTTATCAGCCAGGAGGAACTAATTATAAGGTACATAAATAATGTATATGTTAAAGCATTGTGAAATCCAATACAGCAATTTTTTGTGTACATCCAACATTTTGTTTTACCATCACTATCTTTTGCTTAAGTTTGTATTAAACTTTTGAAATAAATACAAAAAGTACATGGTTTTGTCAGCACTATCTACAAGATTATCATTTTCTATTATCTATATACATTTGTATCTTACTAGTATATTTATAGAATGTATAAAACTTTCTTTTTCAGAAAAAAGGGGGAAGAAAATCAAACCAAACACCGGACGATTTGCCGGATGATTCAGATTAATTGTTCATTTAATTTCTTTCAATACACTGTTAATTGTATAAAATATTGTTGTTTATGTTATTTTTCTTGTGGTTCATTTTTAGAATCACATGCACAGGGCATCAGTTAGTATATTAGTGATGGATAGATTCATTGTGTATTGCTTTACGTCACACCAGGATTATTTCACTATTTGGTGCTGGCATCTGATTGATGCAGTTTACACAAGTTTTGACCTTCACAACAGACCCATCCAAAGCAGCGAGTGTTCTTTAATGTGCAACATCAAACCTCCCTGTCTATTGGCAAGCACACTACCATCTGAGCCATGCCGGCTTCATAAACAAGTAGCACAGGGTTTAATAACATTTCTTACTGACTTTTAGATGTTCTGAAAATTTTTTCAATAATTTTTGTGTGGCCTGCGAAGCATAGCAGCACATAGGGATCACTTTGTCCGTCTGTCTGTCAGTCCGTCCATCTGTCCAGTGTACCGTACCATAGTCACACTTTCACATAATATACCCACAGGCGACACATATTTTCCTGGGAACACTTCATTCTAGTTTTTAAATGTTTTATTACATGTAAATGTTTTTCAATTGTTTCTTTTAAATGTTCTCAAATCATTTTCTTAAAATGTTCTTAAATCGTTTCTATAAAACATTCTATAATGTTTCTTAAAAATGTTATTTAAATGTTGATTTGAAATGTTCTATGAACGTTTCCTAAATATGTTTTTTTTTAAATGTTATAATAACAATAAAAAAATCATACAAAATCACGTTATAATAACGTTTTTGAAAATGTTTTCAGAACATTTTCACAAAGTTTTTAGAACGTTTTAAAAACATTGTTGTGTTACCTGGGCTTCTCCTTTTACAACTATGAACAGTATATTAACATCACTTAAAATGGTATCACCAAACTTCTGCAAAACATAAGAAGGCCCTGACCAAATTAGTGGCCGAGTACTGAAAGAGCTATGTACTGAGGTTACACCTGCCATCAAACTCATATTTCAGAAGTCTATAACATCAGGCAAAGTCCCCACAGACTGGAAACATGCAAATGTCTGTCCTGTTTATAAAAAGGGTGATAAACACAATGCCATCAACTACAGGCCTGTATCTCTAACCTGCATTCTGTGTAAACTCTGTGAACATATCATTTCCAGCAATATGATGAAACACCTTGAAACAAATTCAATACTTTATGACTTACAACACGGGTTCCGTTCTGCCAGATCTTGTGAAACACAACTCATTTCATTTGTACAAGAACTATGTAGCTCTAACAATAAGAACATACAGACAGATGTCATTGTGATGGACTTTACAGTCTGATCTTGACGCAGCTGCCAAATGGGAACAGGACTGGCTTATGTCATTGCATCCTGACAAATGTACAGTTCTAAGAGTAACATCCAAGAAACAACCTATTGCACAGGACTACATCTTACATGGACATATACTTGAGACAGAAACCTCCACTAAATATCTTGGAGTGACACTACAAAGTAACCTCAAATGGAATAAACATATAGACGATATTACATCCAATGCATCAAAGCAGCTTAATTTCTTAAAACGTAACCTTAAAGTAGCCTCTCCTGAAATCAAAGAAAGAGCTTATCAGTCACTAGTTAGACCTAAATTAGAGTATAATTGTTGCACATGGCATCCACACCATCAGGCCCAAATATACCAACTAGAAATGGTGCAACGTAGGTTGACCAGATATGTCACCAACAGATTTCACAACACTAGTTCTGTAAATGACATGTTGCAACACCTTAACTGGCCGACCATACAACAACGTCGTCTGCAAACCCGTCTGATCTTCTTTTACAAAACTATTCACAATATTGTTGCTATATACCCCACAAATCTTCTCCATCCTCTCGACAACAGAACCAGACATCACAACCCTTATGGCTATCACCACATACAAACCAGTAAAGACACATAGAAATACTCTTTTTATCCATGAACAGTCATTCAATGGAACATGCTGTCTGCACATATTGCTACCACAGACAAGCTGTGTGCCTTTAAAGAACAGGCTGCAATACCTGTTCTTCAAACACTTTACTTCTAGAACAGCCATACCATGTATATAGTTTTAATTGTAAAATCAGTTCTTTTTTTATCCCCTGCCACAGCGCATGTATAGGCACGTGATGGTCAAAACTGACTGAGTGTGTGTACACTAAAGAAGAAGAAGAGACAGACAGACCAAACACTATATTCTCTGGAATGTCAGCATATATAGGTCACGACTTTTGACCTCGTTCAGAAGTATGAAATCTACACATGTCTCGTCTAATTAACACCGTCCTAATGGTCACATTATCTGTATTAATTATGATACAAATGATTAAACAGAGCACAAAGTGTTGTCATACAACCCCCGAATGTATGTAACTAGTAATGTGACTAGGTCACATGTCAGTTATCTCCCCTCCCTTCATAAATAAATCTCGCCCACATCTCCATGAACCTGGCATTATATAACTTTCTGTTAGTATCAGAGCTTAAATTTTTCCCATTTTATTTACAAATTCTTGCACACAAAAACAATCTGTTTTCATTTTTCATTCTTTCTTATTTTCTTTCTTTTTTTTTCCCTTTTTTCGGGTTTTTTCGGTTGGAATCAGTAGCCCTTTTCACAAAAACTCGTTCTGTTTCACAAAAAAGCTTACGAACTTCGTGAGTCAAATATTGTTCATAACTTTACGACAGATTAATACCACTCGTATGTATAAAATTTTTGTCGTAAATTAAAAGTTACAGTAAACAAAGATGGCTGCGTTGTTTATTTTGTTCCATGAAGATCGAGAATTGAGACGAGAACGCGTTCGTGAAAAGGGCTTAAGAATTCACTTACGAAGTTCGTTAGTTAAAAAACTTACGAAAATTCGTAATATCTTTTTGTGTGTGAAAAGGGCTGCAGGTCGATACTGAACTCGGACTATAGTAAGAACATGGAGTATAATGCTCAACTTTGGATGACAACTTCGTATTGGAAGAAGAAGAAGAAGAAGAAGAAGAAGAAAAAGATCGTGAAGAAGAAGAAGAGAACGTATAAAATTCAATGTTTCGGCAGTTCTTACAACAACGCATTGCACTGGATAATTATGTCTCCCTGGAGATCAGGTAGGACCATGCGCCCAGGAGAGAGGCCGCCCCCTGGGTAGGAACCACAACGTACTGCAGTGGATAACTATGTCTCCCTGGAGATCAGGTAGGACCATGCGCCCAGGAGAGAGGCCGACCCCCTGGGTAGGAACCACAACGTACTGCAGTGGATAACTATGTCTCCCTGGAGATCAGGAAGGACCATGCGCCCGGTAGAATGGCCGTCCTCTGGGTAGGGATCACAACGTACTGCAGTGGATAACTATGTCTCCCTGGAGATCAGATAGGACCATGTACCCGGTAGAACGGCCGTCCCCTGGATAGGAACCACAACGTACTGCAGTGGATAACTATGTCTCCCTGGAGATCAGGTAGGACCATGCGCCCGGTAGAATGGCCGTCCTCTGGGTAGGAATCACAACGTACTGCAGTGGATAACTGTGTCTCCCTGGAGTTCAGGAAGGACCATGCGCCCGGTAGAATGGCCGTCCCCTGGGTAGGAATCACAACGTACTGCAGTGGATAACTATTTCTCCCTGGAGATCAGGTAGGACCATGCGCCCGGTAGAATGGCCGTCCCCTGGATAGGAACCACAACGTACTGCAGTGGATAACTATCTCCCTGGAGATCAGATAGGACCATGCGCCCGGTAGAATGGCCGTCCCCTGGATAGGAACCACAACGTACTGCAGTGGATAACTATGGCTCCCTGGAGATCAGGAAGGACCATGCGCCCGGTAGAATGGCCGTCCCCTGGGTAGGAACCACAACGTACTGCAGCTGATAACTATGTCTCCCTGGAGATCAGTTAGGACCATGCGCCCGGTAGAATGGCCGTCCCCTGGATAGGAACCACAACGTACTGCAGTGGATAACTATCTCCCTGCAGATAAAATAGGGTCATGCGCACGGGAGAGAGGCCGCCCCCTAGGTAGTAGCCACAACGTACTGCAGTGGATAACTATGGCTCCCTGGAGATCAGGTACGACCATGCGCCCGGTAGAATGGCCGTCCCCAGTGTAGGAGCCACAACGTACTGCAGTGGATAACTATGTCTCCATGGAGATCAGGTAGGACCATGCGCCCGGTAGAGTGGCCGTCCCCTGGATAGGAACCACAACGTATTGCAGTGGATAACTATGTCTCCCTGGAGATCAGGTAGGACCATGCGCCCGGTAGAATGGCCGTCCCCTGGATAGGAACCACAACGTACTGCAGTGGATAACTATCTCCCTGGAGATCAGATAGGACCATGCGACTAACTGTCCCTTGCGTAGAAGCCATAATGGATTCTGTTTCATCAAACATTTTCTGACCAGTTACACAGAGACCTAGCACACTTGACCCGTAATGAATACACATATACATGTCGAAGAGATGAGAACCAACTCGATATTTCACCCAGTCCATTTCGATTGCTCATGACAATTATTCAGACCAAAACTTTTCCAGCCAAACAGATTTTGGTGTGTACAGTAGCTATATGTCTATCACTCGTGTAATGTTAAAATTTACAATGCTAGTCAAATTACTACGATGAACCATGCTAAACAGACTCGGTTCATCAGCCCATGAACTTGGTCATGGAAGTAGTACCCGGCGTATTGCAAATCACATGCGTAGTAATATAATACGAGGCGGGGCTTACTTAATAAAATATAAGAATTGTAATAACGAAATTAATGTATATGTTTATTTTGAGCAATTAAAGAAATTACCTGGACAGTTAGAGTATTTTAGCATCCTAGACACGCCCTATATTGCGCGGAGGAAGTACTTTTCCACTTCAGGAAAAATTCAGTCCTTGCCAGTTTGATAACGGGGAATTTGATACTTTGTTTTCAAAAAAGAAATATAAGGAATGACTGTCTTTATTTTTCTAGGTTCATGGGGAATAAACTTGGGTGAGAAACAAACTAATCAATCGAGAACCGCTTCGCGGTTCACGTGATTTGTTTGTTTCTCACCCAAGTTCATTCCCCATGAACCTAGTAAAAAAGACAGTCATTCCTTAAATGATGTAGGGCCAATAGAAGCAGAATATCGACGATTTATCTCTTCAAGACCAAAGGTTTTCTTAAATCCAACATACCTGAACCACAGGTACAATGTATCGATGTAATGTTTGTATTGCATCGCTGATGGAGCGTGCAGACAAGACTGTATTGATGACCGTACATCTGAAGTACAACATGTAATGAATTCTACTCACTACACGAATGTGTATAATAGGATAGCTTACACACCAGTTTTCTCCCCCCCCCCGCCCCCGTAAATAAATCTCGGGTGAAATATCGAGGTGGTTGTGTTTCTTCAATCTGGATATAACGAACGAACGGAAAATGATTTAAATTTGAATAACAGTCAGACAAATAATATATTCTAAATCTATATACATATCTTCAGTTAATGTTAAGTGATCAAGAAGTGACTGTGTTTACTTGAAAACTTCTGTCATTTACAGAAAAGAATGATCTTGATTGTTGTTTTACGTCTCTCCACGATTATTTAACGGCATCTGCTTTATGATTGGTTGATTATTGTTTTACGTCACTCCACGGTTATTTCACGTATACGGTGACGGCATCTGCCTGATGCATTGCATACAAATTTAGACCTTTGCAACGGACCCACTCGAAGCAGTGAGGGGTCTTAAATTACGTGCCATGCCTTCCGTGACACGGGACCTCGGCCTCATCAAAAAGACAGAACACTGGTGCGTTCAGGACGGGAATCGAACCCGAGACCTGTAGGTCACGAGCCGAACACCTAATCCACTAGGCAACACCGGCTTCAAAAAATCTGACGGAGTGTAAAACAACAAACAAATCTGACAGAATGTTGGTTGGTTGGTTGATTGGTGTTTTACGTCGCTTTCAACAATATTTCAGTTATATCGCGACATGGAAGCAGGAGGTTACCAACCTCTTAAACATAGTGGCGCAACCCGGGAATCGAACCCGGATCGTCGGCGCCGCAAACCAAGCGCTTAACCACTACGCCTGCCCCTCTGACAGAATGTAAACAACAAACAAATCTGACAGAGTGTAAAACAACAAACAAATCTGACAGAATGTAAAACAACAAACAAATCTGACAGAGTGTAAAACAACAAACAAATCTGACAGAATGTAAACAACAAACAAATCTGACAGAGTGTAAAACAACAAACAAATCTGACAGAGTGTAAACAACAAACACATCTGACTGAGTGTAAATCAACCAACAATTCTGACAGAGTGTAAATCAACAAACAAATCTGACAGAATGTAAAACAACAAACAAATCTGACAGAGTGTTGAACAACAAACAAATCTGATAATAGAGTGTAAACAACAAACAAATCTGATAATAGAGCACAGAACTACACGCATCTTATTAATGCCTACATGTCAAGGTTAATATTAATGCTTACATGTCAAGGTTAATATTAATGCCTACATGCCAAGGTTAATATTAATGCCTACATGTCAAGGTTAATATTAATGCCTACATGTCATGGTTAATATTAAATCAGTTCAACATATCAAAGGTATCAATATTGGATGTCATATGCTGATGATACAGTATTATTCCTTAATGGCACTGAAAATGTCTTAAAAGTGCTTACTATTTCAATTTTCGAAGTATTCAGGCTTGAAACCAAATATCAGTAAAAAAAAAAAGCTGTATAGATTGGCTCAAAATATAACTGTTCTGATCATTTATGTCTTGATGCAAGCTTAAATTGGATAAATGTGACATTTAGTGTGTTCATTTTACTGCCAACTTAGAAAATATTGAAAAATTAAATTTTGATGAGAGAGTACAATCTATTATTAAAAACATTAAATCGTGGTCAAAAAGGAATGTCACCACACTTAGTAAAATAACTGCTGTAAAGTCAGTTCTCCTACCAAACTTAACTCATTTATTTATGTCTCTGCCAAACCCTTCTTCTGATTCTATAAAACATCTCCAAAAACTATTTTTCAACTTTATCTGGAATGGCTTAAAGAACAGACTTTCGAGAAATTGTATCATTCAAAATTACCAACAGGGGACATGCGGAATGGTTGAGGTAGAAAATTTTATTAAAGCATTAAAATTACCTGGATTCGTAGGCTTTTAATTCAAAATGCACTTGGGCGCATCTATTTAGCACAATAGTAAAAAGTAATGTCACATCAATTTCTCATTTTGGTTTAGATTTCACTAAAATATTAGCCCTGAATATTACGAATCCTTTTTGGAAAGAAGCTCTCAATTCTCTAACAGAATTTCAAGCAAAAATATTTCCAGTTCTTTAAAAGAAATTCTACTTTCTCCCCTGTAGTACAATTCCCCTCATCAAAATTAATAATAAACCTATCTATAAATCTATACATGTACATATACCTTTTACAACATACTTGGGTGCGGTAAGATGAATTCTTAAAAGATGGCCAATCCTTGAAAATGTCAACACTAAATGTAATCTACCCTTCATACCCTCTTTTTTTTAAATTGTTCTTTCATCCGCAAAAGGATGTAAGGACATGTTTACATCAAATCTCTTTATAAAACTCCCAAGTGTGAGCTCCAGTGGGAAAATGAACCTGGTTTGAACTTAGTGAACACACTGTCCAGCTTTTGGAAACAAACCTATTCAATCCATTTTGAAGTTACACAAGATACTAAACTGAGATGGTTTCAAGTCAGAATAATGGGATTCACCGCCATTAACTGCGGTCCTGATATTTAGGGAGGAAATGCAACATATTCCCGCAAAAATGACGTAAAGAACAATGGTACTGTGACGTCATAATGTTGCCAACACAAATCGACGTTTCTAACTCATAGTACACAGACGCCGCCTAACGGATGATAACAGGCGGCGAACCCCATACATAGAATACTTGCTACAAATAAATTGCTCTGCACCTTTAAAATAAGAGATTCCTCTTTATGCAATATTTGTAGAAAAGAAGCGGAGACTATCAATCATTTATTTGTGTACTGTATACCTGTAAAATCCATGTGGTCAGAATTTAAAAACTGGATAAGACTTAATACAAATACTAACATTTTCTTAACACCCTCTCATATACTTTTTGAAATCCATCAACACAATTCCAATATATTAAAATTGATTATTTTGTTGCTTAAATACTTCATTTATTCAAAATCAAGGCAAAATGGCAATATAACTTTCAATGGTTTTAGGAAATATATATCTAATCATTTTGAAAGTGAAAAATATATGTACCTGAGAAAAGGAAATCTTGAGAAATTTGACAGGCGATGGAATACTTGGAAAAAACTAATACTAATCTGATACATTAATAAGGTTTTATTTATTTATTTTTTTTTTGTACTTTTGTATCTTTGATATTCAGTCAATGATACACTGGTGTAAATCTCACTATTTTTTGTACCTTTGTATCTTTGATATTCAGTCAATGATACACTGGTGTAAATCTCACTATTTTTTTTGTACCTTTGTATCTTTGATATTCAGTCAATGACACACTGGTGTAAATCTCACTATTTTTTGTACCTTTGTATCTTTGATATTCAGTCAATGATACACTGGTGTAAATCTCACTATTTTTTGTACCTTTGTACCTTTGATATTCAGTCAATGATACACTGGTGTAAATCTCACTATTTTTTGTACCTTTGATATTCAGTCAATGATACACTGGTGTAAATCTCACTATTTTTTTGTACCTTTGTATATTTGATATTCAGTCAATGACACACTGGTGTAAATCTCACTATTTTTTTTTTGTACCTTTGTATCTTTGATATTCAGTCAATGACACACTGGTGTAAATCTCACTATTTTTTGTACCTTTGTATCTTTGATATTCAGTCAATGATACACTGGTGTAAATCTCACTATTTTTTGTACCTTTGTACCTTTGATATTCAGTCAATGATACACTGGTGTAAATCTCACTATTTTTTGTACCTTTGTATCTTTGATATTCAGTCAATGATACACTGGTGTAAATCTCACTATTTTTTGTACCTTTGTACCTTTGATATTCAGTCAATGACACACTGGTGTAAATCTCACTATTTTTTTTGTACCTTTGTACCTTTGATATTCAGTCAATGACACACTGGTGTAAATCTCACTATTTTTTTTACCTTTGTATCTTTGTACACTATGCGGTTGTTGATATTTCAAATAATGATATACTGTCACAATCTATCTATACAAATAAAGTTATAAATATATTATAATGGATAAGTGAGTGAGTGAAAAAATGAAAGTTGTCTCGTTTCGTGTACTGCCATATAATATACGAGTATATCTGTTTGTTGTTGTATATAATTATCTATCTATCTATGTATACTATTGTTTATATATGTATGTTAACAATAAATATATTTAAAAAATATATTAATCTAGTTCTGATTTCGGATGATTTATTCTCTACATTCTAAAACAAACCCCGTCAAAGGATCATGTTGAATAAGGGATAAAACAAACCACATCAAAGGATCATGCTGAATAAGGGACGAAACAAACCACATCAAAGGATCATGCTGAATAAGGGATAAAACAAACCACATGAAAGGATAATGCTGAATTAGGGATAAAACAAACCACATGAAAGGATCATGCTGAATTAGTGATAAAATAAACCACAACAAAGGATCATGCTGAATAAAGGATAAAACAAACCACATCAAAGGATCATGCTGAATAAGGGATAAAACAAACCACATCAAATGATCATGCTGAATAAGGGATAAAACAGACCACATCAAATGATCATGCTGAATAAGGGATAAAACAAGCCACATCAAAGGATCATGCTG
The DNA here is from genome assembly GCA_035048485.1 of Pteria penguin. Lineage (NCBI taxonomy): Eukaryota > Metazoa > Mollusca > Bivalvia > Pterioida > Pteriidae > Pteria > Pteria penguin. The sequence continues at coordinate 3,309,392 of CM068593.1, read as the reverse complement.
AATAAGGGATGAAACAGACCACATCAAAGGATCATGCTGAATAAGGGATGAAACAAACCACATCAAAGGATCATGCTGAATAAGGGATAAAACAAACCACATGAAAGGATAATGCTGAATTAGGGATAAAACAAACCACATGAAAGGATCATGCTGAATTAGTGATAAAATAAACCACATCAAAGGATCATGCTGAATAAAGGATAAAACAAACCACATCAAAGGATCATGCTGAATAAGGGATAAAACAAACCACATCAAATGATCATGCTGAATAAGGGATAAAACAGACCACATCAAATGATCATGCTGAATAAAGGATAAAACAAGCCACATCAAAGGATCATGCTGAATAAGGGATGAAACAGACCACATCAAAGGATCATGCTGAATAAGGAATGAAACTAACCACATCAAAGGATCACGCTGAATAAGGGATAAAACAGACCACATCAAAGGATCACACTGAATAAGGGATGAAACAAACCACATCAAATGATCATGCTGAATAAGGGATGAAACAAACCACATCAAAGGATCATGCTGAATAAGGGATAAAAAAGACCACATTAAAGGATCGTGCTGAAAAAGGGATAAAACAAACCACATCAAAGGATCATGCTGAATAAGGGATGAAACAAACCACATCAAATGATCATGCTGAATAAGGGATGAAACAAACCACATCAAATGATCATGCTGAATAAGGGATGAAACAAACCACATCAAATGATCATGCTGAATAAGGGATAAAACAAACCACATCAAAGGATCATGCTGAATAAGGGATAAAACAGACCACATCAAAGGATCATGCTGAATAAGGGATGAAACAAACCACATCAAATGATCATGCTGAATAAGGGATAAAACAGACCACATCAAAGGATCATGCTGAATAAGGGATGAAACAGACCACATCAAAGGATCATGCTGAATAAGGGATGAAACAAACCACATCAAAGGATCATGCTGAATAAGGGATAACACAGACCACATCAAAGGATCATGCTGAATAAGGGATGAAACAGACCACATCAAAGGATCATGCTGAATAAGGGATGAAACAGACCACATCAAAGGATCATGTTGAATAAGGGATGAAAAATACCACATCAAAGGATCATGCTGAATAAGGGATGAAACAGACCACATCAAAGGATCATGCTGAATAAGGGATGAAACAAACTACAACAAAGGATCATGCTGAATAAGGGATAAAAACAAACCACGTCAAAGGATCATGCTGAATAAGGGAGATATATGACGTGAACTTCGTCATAATGTAGTAATATGTGTATATATAGGTTTCATTAGCACTAATTTAGTTTGAGTTACCTCCCGTTGTCGGTCATGTTTGTGGTCAAGCAAGATTTTTTTGCCTCATATTAATACTAATTTTAATAAAGTTTTTTAGAAAGTTGTTAATATTATTTAGAAAATGTTTTACGTTGTCTGTTGTCTAATACCTCAAATTTTGCATATGCATTGCAAAACACACAGAAATCATTCATAGTTTAGAGAATTTACCTACATAACTTAGTTGATTTATAAACAGATATTCAGTTCTATACATCAAAGATGGCAGACACCTTATCTCAAGGGAAGTAACTCCAATAAAATTTCATGCTACTGAAACTTTTCTATATACGTTGAGGAACGGGGAATGTTGGCTTAGATGTCGTGAGGCTGACGTTACCGTATTCCATAGGTTGTTCCCGTATATACGGTATAGAAGAAGAAGTGAAGAGAAAATACGTTAACAACAATATATAATTTGAGTACAGCAATATCACGGTCGTTAAAGTCAGAAGATATTCTGACGTCCGAACTAAATAAACGATGACAGTTGGGTGTTGTCAGTAGCGAGTCTGACTTCCGAACTAACTACAAAAGTTGGAATTTGAAGATATATATACGTAGATGAAGAAATTAAAATAGTTTTACCCTATATGAGCCTTAAAACAGATGACACGTATTGGCCATGGCGTGGATTCGGACCGTAGCATCGTAATCCGATTACGTAACACTAATTGTGATATAAGGCACCAAAAGCTCAATATAATGAAGTGTTTTAAAAGTTTCTACGAATTTGTTGTTAGAGCCAAGTGGATAAAGAAAATATTTACACAACTTCTTACTTCTTATGTTAAGTTAACAAAAGAAGTTGTGAAGCCAGCCAGAAATTCCTGACTAGAAATTAAAATGTAGCATAAAGTAGTAACCATGGTGATTAAGTAAAATAAATTATCATGCGAAATTTTGAACAAAAGTTTTTGACAAGAATGTATAATCATTAGAATAATGAGTATCTGAATAAAGAATTTTATCAGAATGTGAATTTAACATGTTGATATATATAATGACCACTCCTGTGTCCACCACATACCTCTTGACCAATGGTGAAAGTTCATAATGTTCTTTTCTTTTAAGTGTTCTTGACAAAAAAACGCCAAAAACCAAAAAAAAAAAAAAAAAAAATACAAAACAAAAAACAAAACAACCCCCCCCCCCAAGAAATAAAAAAAATAATAATAAAAACAAAACAAAACAAAAAACAGAACAACAAAAAAACAAACAAAAACCTACACATAATATATTATCGTTATTATTATTATCATTATTATTATTATTATTATTATTATTATTTAATATATTTATTTTACTTATTATTATTACTACGTTCGGTTAAGTAATGCTCATGTTATTAGGTCTATTCGTAATAAAGAGTGGTTTACCTTTTGAGTGGTATTTATGTTTTATTTTTTATCTATTTATTTACCGTATTATCATTATTTGTTTTTTACAAGAAGAAGAAGAAGAAGGAAAAGAAGAAGAAAAATCTAAAGCGGTTCCGACCCGGGCTATCAGAATTACGGTCACCTCATTGCATCCATCCTTGCCACATCACAGATGGACATCTGACAGAGTCATCATTAACCAAGGGCGTTAGAGACGAAGACGACATCGACATACGACAACAAATTATTTAGGGCGATGGGGTGAATTATATTTTCGGTTATACTTTTTATATTACATAGACATACACGTACACACCGACTGGCACATTAACGACCTCTAGCTGTCAGTGACGCCTTGAACCGGAAGCAGGTGTACATCTTACACTGTGAACAGCATGGAACACCAAGCATTTGTATTGTATTTATAAATTTAGTTTGAACATGTATATTGATAAAATTTAGAGTGAAATTGGCTCAATTTAGATCTTATGGTAAAATAATGGCTCTACCGACGCCTAGTTTCATACTGCAGGTTGGAGATACTAGTTCTCCCTATAAAAGAGCATTGTTCTACCGAAAAAAAAAAATAAAATTCAGAATCAGCCTTAACATAATAATAATAATATTGATTGATTGATTTTTGTTTAATGTTACACCACGAATATTTCACGTATATGGTGACGGCATCTGCCTGATGCGGGGCATACAAATTTTGACCTTTGCAACGGACCCACCCGAAGCAGTGAGGGATCTTTAACGTGCCATGGATACCACGACACAGGGGCCTCGGTTTTTGCTGTCTCATCCGAAAGACAGGACACCGGCATGACCAGAGCGGGACTCGAATCCCGGCCTCCGGATCAGGAGTCCGGCGCGATACCACTAGGCCACGCCGGCTTTAATAATAATAATAATAATAATAACAATAATTATAATAATAATAATAATAGATAGATAGATAGATAGATAGATAGATAGATAGATAGATAGATAGATAGATAGATATATATATAGATAAATAAATAGATAAATAAATAAACAAATAAATAAAGAAATAATAATTAATTAAATAAATAAATAAAATACATTCTATATAAAGTAATCATAAAATATCTGTAGCGTTTTTACACACCTCATCACGTGACCCCCAAAACTTCTTGCGAAAGTCCAAATTTTCGTCGAACTAGTAATTGCTTGATACACAAATGGACCAAGACATCAATGTATAACACATCTCCAATTTTGCACAAAAGTTTCTCTTTTGCACGAACACCCCCACCCCATTTCCCCAAAACACAATTCTTAGAAACAAAAATGCACATGAATATATATAGTTGTGTATTCATGTGCATCTCTATATTAAGGTACCGGAATATATGCAAAACTTTTATATATGGCCTTCATTACCATAATTAGAAATTTTGACATTCTTCGGTCATAGAACTGGAGTATTTTTTCTCTCACACTGCTAAGGGGATTTCAATGAATTTTGGTACAGATGAAGTATAATTCTTGCTATTTTCAACCAAAGCTGTCATAGCGAGGCGACTTGGATTGGGTAAAGATACCATTATGTAAACCCCCCCCCCCCTCCTTCACAAAAAGAAAAAAATCCACAAAGCATAACAAAACATACAAAAAAACTAAACAAAGAAACAATAATAATAATAGTTAAAACCCAAATCCGAAAAACATGTCCCGATGGACTATGTGCGCTTCATGTCTTGTAATTAATGTCGCCCTGTCAGACAAAATAATAAAACAAATGAGTGACTAATGGGTTCTTGTGTCAAGAGTGTCAACATCAAAACACAAAGGAAACATGACAACGGGAACGGGCAGGACAAAGTCAATAAATTCACATTACATGTATTATAAAATGATCTTCTCTACTCCACACCAACCTACCCGTTAAAGGTAAAAAAATTATTTATCATAATGAAGCCCAAAACCAAACCAAACAAAAACGAATCAAACCCCCTAAAATTACTAAGAAATAAAGATACACTTCAAAGCATTTTATAACTTTCTTATAAAGAAGAAGAAGAAGAAGAAGAAGAAACAAAACATAATCAAAAGCAAAACCAAAAAACCAAAACCAAAACACAACACATACAAAGAGAGTACCCAACAAGCGAAACGACTTACTCCCCCCCCCCTCCCCCCACACAAAAAAAAATTAGATAGATGGATAGATAAATAGAGTGTTCCCATACAACCCTGTTTTCCTCAAATTAGCTAGAGTTATCTCCCTCATTGGAGTACAACTCTCGGACTTTATACATCAATGCTCGTATAAAACTGGTTGATTTAGCTTAATTTTATGAAAAAAATGCATTGTATATTTAAATGCTTTACAGAAAATTTTCAACTAATTGATTATATTTACTGATTAAGTAAGACTGAAGTCACGAAATCTACCCTGATAAATAGTTAATTTCTCAGAAATTTAATGAAGTTTACATGGTAGAGATGGAAAAAGTCCGAGAGTTGTACTCCAACATGGCCACTAATGCTAGTAGTGTGACATCACATGGACAAACTCTATAAATAAAGACATAAGAAAGTACAGCTTACTATCTATAAGGGAAAATACCCTATACTTACTCGCTGAAGTTCATCCATCCATTCCACATTATTTCCACCGGGAAAAGGTAAAAATATATACCATGGCTTATACCCGCCTACCAGCCAAAAATACTAATAAACTTTTACCCTTACCTACCAGAAAACGGCCAAAGTAAAACTAAACCATGACCCATACCTACAAGAACACGACCAAAGTAAAACAAAACCATGACCGATACCTACGAGAACACGAACAAAGTACACATACACCATGACCCATACCTACGAGAAAATGGCCAAAGTAAAAGAAAACAATGACCCATACCTACGAGAACACGGCCAAATTACACATACACCATGACCCATACCTACCAGAACACGGCCAAAGTAAAAATATACCTTGACCCATACCTACCAGAACACGGCCAAAGGAAAAATATACCATGACCCATACCCAGCAGAACACGGCCTAAGTAAAAATATACCATGACCCATACCTAGTAGAACACGGCCAAAGTAAAAATAAACCATGGCCCATACCTACCAGAACACGGTCAAAGTAAAAATATACCATGACCCATACCTACCAGAACACGGCCAAAGTAAAAATACACCATGACACATACCTACCAGAACACAGCCAAAGTAAAAATAAACCATGACACAGGTCCTACCAGAACACAGCCAAAGTAAAAATATACCATGGCCCATAGCTACCAGAACACGGCCAATGTAAAAATATACCATGACCCATAGCTACCAGAACATGGCCAAAGTAAAACTATACCCATGACCCATAGCTACCAGAACACGGCCAAGTAAAAATATACCAAGACCTATAGCTACCAGAACACGGTCAAAATAAAAATAAACCATGACCCATATCTACTGGCAAAGGATATGTATCGGCGGTGATTAAACTATATACTTTGACATGGACGGAATATACGACAGTCTCTAGAAATAAAAAAAAAACCTATATACATAAATAAAGCGGTCACATAAAAATACGTCGGGTACTAGGATAAATACATTTGTTTATATACATCACTACTGGACGGGAGATTCTCTAACCTTTGTCCGAAGAGGATGACCATTGGCCTTGATGTCCGAATAGATATAAAACATATTATATAGAAAATATTGCGTAGGAGTTAAATTGATATGAATAAGAATTAACTATATCGATGAAAATAAATTAAAATGAATAAATAAATAATAAAATGAAATAAGTAAATAAATAAATAAATAAATAAATAGAGAGATCAATAAACAAATAAATTTATAATTAAATGATAAATCAATAATACATTATTATAATTGTATAAATTATATTACAAAGTGATCAAATAAAAATTAAACTAAATTTGTGTATAGAAATAATAATTATTAATAATAATAATAATAAAGGTGATAATAATAATAATGATAAGAAGAAGAAGAAGAAGAAGAAGAAGAAGAAGAAGAAAATGAAGAGAAGAAGAAGAAGAAGAAGAATTAAACAAATAATAGAAAAATAAATATAGGTCTACAGCGATAACTGTGCTCATTCGGGCTTTTAAAAAACGAAAACAAAGACTCCATTATCAAATTATAGGGGTGTTTAACAAAGTATATTTCTTTCAATACATACCCTTATTCATTTGAATGGCAGTGTTTTAAACATCATAATAAGAGTGTATGTGGTTTAGCAGTAACTGGTGTATTCCTCTACTATGAACTGAGGCGAAAATCTACTGTCATTCAAAGCAATAATATACCTTTTACGAATATTTGACCATGATAAGCCTGTCTCCCCGTTATGATAAAATTTAGACTCGTCGTGTTTATAAACATGGGCAATATTATCGCTGTAGACCTATAAAATCATACTTTTTAATTTCTTTACACTTATATGTCCCGTGGTATCGCTAGTCTGGACTGCTATTTCAGTATTCTTTAAGTCCATACTGTGGTGGCCAGTGCTTTTACAACATGCTGTGACGGTCAGTGTTTTTATAACATGCTGTGGTGGTCAGTTCTTTCGTAATATACTGTGGTGGTCAGTTTTTGTTTCTTTTTTATTCATAACATGCTGTGGAAGACAGTGCTTTCGTAATATACTGTGGTGGACAGTGCTTTATAACTTACTGTGGTTTTCAGTTCTTTTATAATATGCTGTAGAGGTCAGTTCTTTCGTAACATGCTGTAGTGGACAGTGCTTTTATAACATACTGTGGTGGTCAGTGCTTTTATAACATACTGTGGTGGTCGGTTCTTTTATAACATACCGTGGTGGTCAGTACTTTCGTAGCATACTGTGGCGGACAGTGCATTGTTACATACTATAGTGGACAGTGTTTTATAACATACTGTGGTGGTCAGCTCTTTCGTAACATGCTGTAGTGGTCAGTGCTTTTATAACATACTGTGGTGGTCAGCTCTTTCGTAACATGCTGTAGTGGTCAGTGCTTTTATAATATACTGTGGTGGAAAGTGCTTTCGTAACATATTGTGGTGGTCAGTGCTTTCATAGCATACTGTGGTGGTCGGTTCTTTCGTAGCATACTGTGGCGGTCAGTGCTTTCATAGCATACTGTGGATGACCACCACAGTATGCTATGAAAGCACTGACCGCCACAGTATGTTACGAAAGCACTTTCCACCACAGTTCTTCAGTAGCATACTGTGGCGGTCAGTGCTTTTGTTACATAATGTAGTGGTCAGTGCATTCGTAATTACTGTGGTGAACAGTGCTATCAAATCATAGTGGAGTGGTCAGTACTTTCGTAACACACTGGAGTGGTCAATGCTTTCTTAACATACACTAGTGGTCAGTATTTTCACAACACAGTGTAATGGTCAGTGGTAACACACGTGGTATCGCTAGTCTGGACTGCTATTTCAGTATTCTTTAATTCCATACTGTGGTGGTCAGTGCTTTTACAACATGCTTTTATAACATGCCGTGGTGGTCAGTGCTTTCATAGCATACTGTGGTGGTCAGCGCTTTCGTATCATACTGTGGAGGTCAGTGCTTTCGTAGCATACTGTGGTGGTCAGTGCTTTTGAAAAATACTGTGGTGAACAGTGCTTTCGTAACATAATGTGGTGGTCGGTGCTTTTATAACATACTGTAGTGGTCAGTGCTTTTGTAGCATACTGTCAGAGACATAGACTACTGATACTGTGGTGGTCAGTGCTTTCACAGCATACTGTATAGGTCAGTGCTTTCACAGCATATTGTGGTGGTCAGTGCTTTCGTAACATATTGTGGTGGTCAGTGCTTTCTCAACATCCTGTGGTGGTCAATGCATTCGTAACATTCTGTAGTGGCCAGTGCTCTTGTAACTTATTGTGGTGGTCAGTGCTTTCGTAGCATACTTCAGTGGTCAGTACTTTCGTAACATACTGTGGTGGACAGTGCTTTTATAACATACTGTGGTGGCCAGTGTTTTCGGAACATATTGTGGTGGTCATTCTTTTGTTACATTCTGTGGTGGTCAGTGCTTTCGTAACATAATGTAGCGGTCAGTGCTTTCGTAACATATTGTTGTGGTCAATGCTTTTGTAACAAACTGTTGTGGTCATTGTTTTCGTAGCGCGACCAAAGCCCATTAATGACATTGTAATGTACTTCAATACAATGATTTACAGAGTTTATGGTCAGTAAACACTGATGGTCATTTTTTGTCCTTGTGCTAAATTCTAACCCCTATAGTTTTATTAACGAGGCCTCTCAAAGCTGATTTTGAATATCTTAACCACTAGGTTTTATCTAAATTCGAATCAAAGTGCCAGTAATCATAGTACAAGATATAGAGACGAGAAACCAGTGGCGGATTTAGAGGGGGCGGGAACCCCCCTCCCCTTTTTCACCACATATTTATTAGTAAAAATCCAGATTTGAACACCAAAAATGGCCGAGTAGTTTGGGTAATACACATGCCCCCCTCCCCCCTCCCTGTGGGAAATTCTGGATTTGCCACTGGAAACAAACCTTAACGAGATAAGAATAGCAATTAGTTAAAGATGAATAAATAAGTTGTAGATAGATAGATAGATAGATAGATAGATAGATAGATAGATAGATAGATAGATAAAAATCAATTAATCAATCAACAAATTTATCACGTGATATATTTATCACAAAGAAAAAAATGAAATGTCAATAAAAAAAGTAATACATGCATGACAATGACATTTATTCTAAATAAACTGAATTTCAGTATCGACTAAATTTTTTTGTTTTTGCTTGTTTTTGTTTTTAATTGCTTTAAACTGAATTGACTCGGGGAATTCCTGGACAATAAACCACGGCTAGGTAGTGTTGATATTTCTATTCTAATATGTTTTAGCAGACGACAAGTTCGGTTACGTAAAAATCACTGATTCAGTTTTCAGAAAATGAAATGGGCGGAGCATTATGAACTGTGGTTGAATAGTAGGCGTGGCGTATCTGAGCGAGAATGTTTTGAAGAGCTATCACTGGGCGAGTTCTGTGGAACAAAAAGGAAGATTGATGAGGATGCCCATGTGGTGTTAATGTAAACAGACAACATGGCTAGTTAACCCGGAGAATTGACTCTCTCTGTTCAAATTTTAATAATTTTCCCATTTTTATTATTTATTAAATTGAAATAATTTCTGAAAAATTATCAAATTTGAAAATATTTGGATTATGTGTATAATAGTTAGGTAGATAAATGTGCGATTCTTATCTCTTCTTAATTCTGGGATTTCTTAAATTATTGCCATTACAAGAAAAAATGTAATGAAATTCATCACCAATTTCAAATTTATAACATAGATGACAACTTCTGTCTTCCTTGAGTATGTCACTCCAAAGTCCTAATTCAACTGGTAGTTTTACATAACAGGTTCTCAAACCTGAAGCCGATGTGGCCTAGTGGATAAGGTGCTCGGCTTGTGATCGAGAGGTCCCGGGTTCGACTCCCGCCCTGGGCACACCGGTGTTCTGTCTTTCGGATGAGATAGTAAAAGCCGAGGTCCCGTGTCACGGTGTGCGTGGCACGTAAAAAGATCCCTCACTGCTTTGGGTGGGTCAGATGCAAAGGTCTTAATTTATCAGGCAGATGCCGTCACCATATACGTGAAATAGTCGTGGAGTGACGTACAACCATTATCAATCAATCTCAAACCTGAAACTCAAAACATTTTTATTAAAACGATCTTTTTTACTTATTTATTTATTTCTATTTTCATTTTTTAAAAGAGTCTTTCACCATCCTTTCCCGCGGTTGCGGTGTGCTAGTTTTTAACCCCGACCGATTCGTAAAAGTAGTTTTCCACCGATTTAAAGACTTCAAACACCGAGTGATACCCCTATCATTTTTAAATTTTGAATTAACTTGGGGTTGGTAAACACAAAATTTTTATAGACACCACCCCAAGTCAATCCAAATTTTAAAACATGACACTCCAATCATGATCAGTCTCAAGACAAGAAAAGATCCCACATTAGTCAAGAGCGACAACTCGTGATTAGGATGGTGTCATGCCCTATTTGTTTGACCCTTACATATTCCTCCGCACGCGTAGTACATGGAGTACTAATTACAGAGGCCGCTAACATATAGGGGGTATATATACTGGAAATGTGTTATTTCCACTGGGATCGTGACTTCGACAGGCAACGGTGAGTGTTCACAATAATTCTGGTTTTACTTCAGGATCAGTTTTTTAATTTTCAAATTCTTTTGCCTTTTTAATTTTCAAATTCTTTTGCCTTTTAAACTTTATCTTGTTTTGCAACTTTTGTCACACACAGAGAAATAACATCTCAGCAAATGCAGTTTTTGTACATCGGTATGGGACGATTTGTTCAAAACTTTCTCCGAAGGTGAAGCTATTGAATGGTCAAGTTAAACACTTACTTTTTCATTGAAATGATACAAGCTATAGTAAAGTTTTTGATACTGATTTGTAGAATATGTACTGGTAATCTGTAAATAATCCCTCTCTCTCTCTCTCTCTCTCTCTCTCTCTCTCTCTCTCTCTCTAAGTTTTTGAACAAAAGTTACTGACCTTTGTAACATGCATGAATTGCATTTGATTGAATATAAATTGATCACTAAATCAACTGATTTGTTTTAGTTAGTTTTCTTTTCGCTTTTTTTTATATCATACTCATTTCCTCTATCATCTGTTTAGACTTTTGTATTTGAACTTGCGAATTGGAATAAATAGAACTTATTCCTAGGGATCGTATACAATACGCACACGGCTCGTATACAATACGCGCACGGTTCGCATACTATGTTTATTGATCTATGTTTTAAAAAATTGTCATTATTATTTAAATTATCTATAATTTCATTGTAAAAATATTAGTTCTTTGTATTTTGATACTTATTTTGATTTTATTGATGTATCTCGCACATATTTTTCGTTTTAATTATTTTGAACATATATTCTTTTTTTTTTTTCTCAATGATCTCGTACTCTAATTAATACTGAGTACATCACAATCAAACATTATTGGCCAGTGAACTCTTCAAATTTTTATTTTAACAAATTGTTTTTAGAAATAAATAAATAAATAATTGAAATAAAATCATATTCTGAAATGATCGTCTATGCATACATTTCTTCTTTGCACGTGATTCCGTTTTTCTACTTTATCACTTTCTTTTTACATTTATTTATTAGCTATGTAGAACAACATATCATATGAACAAACCAGACAGGTACTTTACGTTTTACGTCGTAGGTGGGACATCTCATGTACGCACATGAGTTATGGGTATTAGATACAACATCTTGCTGGTAATGGGGTTCATTTACAAACACTTAGATGACCCACCCCTCAGGATTAATCTTTAGTTTCTAAGTAAATTTGATTTTTCAGTCTTTTGTTTTTACTATGATTATTACCTTAATTTAGTGAGTGACAAAGAATGCTCCATCCATGTAAACTTCTCCACCCATGTAAACTTCTCCAGTGAATTCAAATGCTGATATTAATATTGATAAATAATATTTATAATATATGACCGAGAATTTGTATTATCGCTTACGATAAAATCAAAGTCATAACCCATGGTACTATATCGCTTACGATAAAACCCAAGTCATAAGCTATAGGCGCCTATCGCTTACGATAAAACCAAAGCCATAACACATGGGACCCGAATTCGAGCCCGGGTGACGGCTCGTCGGTGTCTTGCGCGAGTTGAGCTCCATGTTACGGTAGACACTGACGATTAATTTTAGGTTATACGATTCGTTTGTTTTTGTTTAGATTTCTCGCCAAGTTCATTCCACGTACAACAATGAAGGATAATTATCACATCAGCGTCTAACGTTTTATAACTGTCTCGTGTTAAATTAAAGGCAGTGAGAGGCGAACCCGGGACCCCTCGGTCTCGATCCAATCGCACCACTTCGAACCCGGGACCTCTCGGTCACGACTTAAGAACACTACAAGGAACCCGGGTCCTCTCGGTTTCGATCCAATCATACCACCTCAAACCCAGGACCTTTGTCACGACCTCAGCACAACATCACGAATAAGGGACCCCTTGGTCTCGATCCAATCACACCACCACGAACCCGGGACCCCTCGGTCTCGATCCAAGCACACCACAAGGAATCCGGGACCTCTCGGTCTCGATCCAATCACACCACAAGGAATCCGGGACCTCTCGGTCTCGATCCAATCACACCTCCACAAACCCGGGACCCCTCGGTCTCGATCCAATCACACCCCCACAAACCCGGGACCCCTCGGTCTCGATCCAATCACACCTCCACAAACCCGGGACCCCTCGGTCTCGATCCAATCACACCTCCGCAAACCCGGGACCCCTCGGTCTCGATCCAAGCACACCGCCGCATATACCTATAATTTAATACTACAGGTATTATGCCACAATATAATGTATATATTATGTCAATGTATAATGTGAGCCATCGGTTTTCATTGTCTCATCCGAAAGACAATATAATGCGAAAACGCTTAAGGGATTTGAACCCAATATCCCTAAGTCCATTAAAATTGACACTTGACCTTCACTTTTTTGGTCACTTTTGATAGTTTTACCATTATTGATAACTTTTTATGTAATAATTCTGTTTATTTAGTGCCCGATGGACAACGATGACGCGATCGCCATTGTGGGAGTGGGAGGTATGTTCCCAGGAGCTGACAATATTGAAGAGTTCTGGCGTGTTCTCGTCAATGGCGAGAATCACGTAATTGAAATCCCACCAGAACGATGGAATGTAGAGGAATTCTTTGACAGCGATCCGGATGTCCCAGGGAAAACGTATGTCAGACGTGTGGGATTTCTCAAAAAGTAAGTTATTTCATGAACGTATAGAAGAGATGGAAAGGAGGGGGGGGGATTCTCTTCTCCTTCTCTGTGATTACCTACTCATAACTGGTATTATTCCTTCCCCCTTCTCAAACTCCCCCCCCCCCTTTTTTTTTTTTTAATTTTATTGTGAGGGTCACTTCTGTATAATAGTCAGTCTTCCATTAGCTGACTGTTTATACACAGGTTTGATGGTAGTTTTCAAGAATTTCTGGGATTTGCAATTCTTCTTCTTCTCTCTCTTTATCTTTTTGTTGTTTTTGTGTTTTATCATCACTATATTTTTTTTTTTTTTGAAAATTCTGGTTCGATTACTTTTTTTAACGAAAAAAAAACAATAAACCGTAGACGAAAGCTAAAATACTAACAATAAAAGTACGGAGCGTTTCTCAGATGTCAGTGTCACGTCAGTGGAACATCATGAAGTGTGATCATTTTGTTTAACGTTGCATGTAACGAGATGTACTAATAGAAAAATATGACAATCTGTCACGCTCTGATTGCCCTCACCGGGCATCTGCCTGCGGTCTCATAAATAACGGACAATGGTCATCTCGTGTCTGTCCTCTGATGTGTACTGCATTTTTGCTAAACGATATGCGTTCTATTTATAGAAATATTAACTTTGCATGTAGATACAAAGTGGTTTATGGTGATTTAAGAGCAGTTGTACCATGTATGAAAGGTGTTAGGTAAACATGTGCAACGATTTCTACACAATGCACGTGGCATGTCAAATAAATCAGACATGCAAAAAATAAAAATATTAATGATAAATAAATAAATAATAAAAGCACCCCCAGCATTCCCGAATAGCGTAAAACATCTTTAAAAAATATATTCCAGATAAAGATATGTCACATATCTGACATATTTATATCCGGAATATATTTTTCTAAGATCTTTATACGCTATTTGTGAACGCTTTTTATTTATTTATTCATTTGGTATTTTTTTTTTTCGAACAAGGAATGTTTACGACCTTTGCATAACGGCCAGAAGGGGAATCGAGAAGACATCTTCCATGTTTCTCGTTACTTCCGTTATTATTTTTGATTGACAACTGTTATTCAAGTCGTATTTTAAACATTTTTGTACCAAACAATGTATTATAACTTAAAAAACCTCTTTGGATAGAATGATTTTGCGTTGAACCCCCAAAATTATTTTTATTTATTTATTTTTTTTAATTATTCATTCCTTTATTTATTTATATTTTTTGTGCGATTTTTGTATTATCTGTTAACTTGTATTTATTTGCATGTGATTCGATTCCAGTTTTTAAATATGTGGGCGTATTATGCTATACCGCTGTCGTCTGTCCGTCCGTCTGTCCGTCCGTCCTTGTCCGGGCTTCTCCTCCTTAACTAAAGGGAGAACAAAACTTTTGATGATGTCATATGAAAGGGTATGACTTGTAGTTGTGCATGTGGGTTTCAAAGTTGGGGTCAAGCCCCTGGGGTGGGGGAAAATGGGCGGGTCGGAAAAGCTTGCCAAGGCTTCTCCTCCTTAACTAAAGGGGGGAACAAAACTTTTGATGATGTCATATGAAAGGGTATGACTTGTAGTTGTGCATGTGGGTTTCAAAGTTGGGGTCAGGCCCCTGGGGTGGGGGGAAATGAGCGAGTCGGAAAAGCTTGTCCGGGCTTCTCCTCCTTAACTAAAGGGAGAACAAAACTTTTGATGATGTCATATGAAAGGGTATGACTTGTAGTTGTGCATGTGGGTTTCAAAGTTGGGGTCAGGCCCCTGGGGTGGGGGAAAATGAGCGGGTCGGAAAAGCTTGTCCGGGCTTCTCCTCCTTAACTAAAGGGGGAGCAAAACTTTTTATGGTGTCTTATGAAAGGATGTGACTTGTAGTTGTGCATGTAGGTTTCAAAGTTGGGGTCAGGCCCCTGGGGTCGGGGAAAATGGGCGGGCCCGGAAAAGCTTGACCGGGATCTCCTCTTTAACTAAAGGGGGAACAAAACTTTTGATGGTGTCATATGAAAGGATGTGGCTTGTAGTTGTGCATGTGGGTTTCAAAGTTGGGGTCAGGCTCCTGGGGTGGGGGAAAATGGGCGGGGTCGGAAAAGCTTGTCCGGGCTTCTCCTCCTTAATTAAAGGGGAACAAAACTTTTGATAGTATCATATGAAAGGATGTGGCTTGTAGTTGTGCATGTGGGTTTCAAAGTTGGGGTCAGGCCCCTGGGGTGGGGTAAAAATGGGCGGGGTGGGAAAAGCTTGTCCGGGCTCTTTAACTAAAAGGGGAACAAAACATTTGATGGTGTCATATGAAAGGATGTGGCTTGTAGACCACATTAAAACATGATGCGGGCGTATCATGCACCCGTTAGCGGTGCCCTATTTTTCTTTGTACAGCTGACATGATCCTAGTGAAATCTGAAAATACACTAGTAGCGTAAAGTAATAAAACACATGGAGCACCGTCGATCGAACAGTATTCAGACAACACTGTACTTGAAGTCACCATCAGTATCCGTCACGGCTGGACTCGAACCCTGTTCCGGTCTGCAGAATTCATTGTAGCCCCTCACAATCCGTCACGGTTGGACTCGAACCCTGTTCCGGTCTGCAGAATTCATTGTAGCCCCTCACAATCCGTCACGACTGGACTCGAAACCTGTTCCGATCTGCAGAATTCATTGTAGCCCCTCACAATCCGTCACGGCTGGACTCGAGACCTGTTCCGGTCTGCAGAATTCATTGTAGCCATTCACAATCCGTCACGGCTGGACTCGAAACCTGTTCCGGTCTGCAGAATTCATTGTAGCCCCTCACAATCCGTCACGGCTGGACTCGAAACCTGTTCCGATCTGCAGAATTCATTGTAGCCCCTCACAATCCGTCACGGCTGGACTCGAAACCTGTTCCGGTCTGCAGAATTCATTGTAGCCCCTCACAATCCGTCACGGCCGGACTCAAAACCTGTTTCGGTCTGCAGAATTCATTGTAGCCCCTCACAATCCGTCACGGCCGGACTCAAAACCTGTTTCGGTCTGCAGAATTCATTGTAGCCCCTCACAATCCGTCACGGCCGGACTCGAAACCTGTTTCGGTCTGCAGAAGTCCAGGTAGTTATCTTCGAGATCCCGTACCACAAAATACGGACCGGTTTCCAGTGCTACTAAACACTGATTGTTGTCTTAGAGATGAAATAACGTTGATGTTCATTTAGCAACGAACAAAAGAAGAATCTTACACACACAAATGGGCTTGGTGTAGTGGTTAAGCGCTTAGCTTGCAGCGCCGCCTGGTTCGATTCCCGGATTGCACCACTTTTTCTAAGAGGCTGGTAACCTCCTGCTTCCATGTCGCGATATAACTGAAAAATTGTTGACAGCGACGTAAATAAACCAACCAACCAACTGACACACACACACATACAATCAAAATCAAAACATCCCCCCCAAAAAAACCCCCCAAAAGACCAACCTCCCGTGAAAACTTTTGCAAAAAACTAGGATTTCCACCCTAAATACAAGATTCGGTCCTGAATGATTACTATGGATACAGTGGCACGTTCATCAATATTTGTCAGACGAATTGCGACTTACAATGAATCGTGCATGTGGAGGGTTCTAGCCGTAATATCAATGTCATACGAATATTTCATATTTTCTAGATTTGACGAATGGGACAACCGAATGTTTGGGGTCAGCGATGCGGAAGCTGCCCGGATGGACCCCCAGCAGAGATATGTCCTGGATTGTGTTCACATGGCGTTAGAGGATGGCGGCATCACGCGGAAACAGATAGACGGGTCCAACACAGGGGTGTATGTGGGTAAGTCCATCTAAAAAGGGCGAATAACCGGCGAGATTAATGATTCCTTTTTCACTGGTGGATTCCGATAAATCTCATTGTATTTATTTGTGAAGCCTGTGGGGCTCAGTTGATGAGGTACCCGAGACTCAGAAGTCCCAGGTTCGACTCCGATCGTGGGCCCACGGGTATTCTGTCTTTCGGATGAGACAGTAAAAACCGAGGTCCCGTGTCAAGGTAGGCGTGGCACGTAAAAGATCCCTCACTGCTTCGGTTGGGTCCGTTGCAAAGGTCTGAATTAGGAGGCAGGCATGGTGTAGTGGTTAAGCGCATGGCTTCCTGTGTCGACGATCCGGGTTCGATTCCCAGGTCGCGCCACTATGTTTAAGAGGTTGGTAACCTCCTACTTCCATGTCGCGATATAACTGAAAAATTGTTGAAAGCGACGTAAAACACCAATCAACCAAAGGTCTAAATTTGTATGCAATGCATCAAGCAGATGCTGTCACCATATACGTGAAATAATCGTGGAGTGACGTAAGACAATAATCAGTCAATCAATGTATTTATTTGAGTTATTCACACAATGGCACCATGACATGTAATATGAGTAAATTAGAAAAGAATTCTTACTCTGTAAAAGGACACATAAATTAATTACATGTAATTACATTAAACTTTGAAATGGGTGGGGGGGGGTGTAGCGCAGAGGTATGTTAAGAATATATTGCGATTACATTATGTAATAAGAAAATTCAGGACATATCCAAAGTTGTTACTCGGTTTGTGATGCAGGAAACTTTTCTTCGAGTCTTTTCCAACAGAATGTATTTAATTGTAATATTACAGGAGTCATGAACGACGACTATAAAAGCGGAGCAAGTGACGACATCTCGACCATGAACAACTACAGTCTGACAGGAACGGCACCGAGTATTATAGCCGCCCGAATATCCTACGTTTTCAACCTCCTCGGTCCGGCCCTGTCGCTGGACACGGCTTGCTCGTCGTCTCTAGTGGCTATCCATCTAGCCATTCAAGCAATGAAAAGTGGTAAGCCAAGTTTTTAAAACGAAGCGATATCCTCGCGCCCAAAAATTATTGGGGTGAAAATTTGGAATCATAATGGTGACGTAAAACTGCAAACCAAACAATTCTTACTTTTCTTGTCTTTAAAATTACATATACGCTTTGCCATTTTTAAGGAAATTTAAAAATTCTTGTTCTACTAATTTTAAATACCGAGAATATTTTTCTTTTCGTTCTCCAATTTACTAATCCAAAATTTACTAATCCAAAATTTACTAATCCAAAATTTACTGCAAGTGGAACAATATACTGGTGACTGAAAAAAATCCCCCCCCCCAAAAAAAGGGGGGGGGGGGTGTTCAACAAATGCCATTTGTGGTCATCGGTTACGACTTCCTTTTGATTTTTTTCTGAACCAGTCTATGAATATATTTTGTAGGGGAGTGCGACATGACGATCTGTGGGGGTGTCAACAGTATTTTGTACCCGCAAATTTTTGTACCCCTGTCTAAAGGCAGAATGGTATCGCCCACTGGACAATCCCAGGCATTTTCTGATACTGCAGATGGATACGCCCGTGGAGAGGGATGCGGGATGCTGGTATTGAAAAAGCTTGGGAAGGTATAACTTTACACTGTATATGATATTATGACTAGCAGTGGCGGATCCAGGGGAGGGGGCCCACATGTGCTTCGGTCAAAATACTCGGCCATTTTGGGTGCCAAATTTAGGTTTTTACTTGTGAATATGTAGGTGGGAAGGGGGCCGGCCTGGCCCCCGACCTCTCTCTAAATCCGCCACTGACTAGGCTGAAGTTTTTGGAAATGACATGGTGTATAAAGTGTCAATCACAAGTAATAGACGAACTCTTTCGGATGTCGTCAAACGTAAGGAAAAAAAAAAGCTAAAAAAAAAAAAAATACAACGATATTCAATTAAAATGCTGTATGACAAACACCTTTTACATTTAGTAATACATTTTGTGTTATGATTCGATATTTAGGAATTTTAAAATACGAAAACAGGGTAAAGGTTTCATAGCATTCAAATAAAACATATATTAATTTTACCATACTGACTTTTATTGTGTAATACATTTTAAATACATCTTTTTCATATATAGGTCTGTAAATAACAAATCAATAAATATTTAATATTCGTCAGTGTAAATTTGTGTTTTCTATTCACAGGCAAAAGCCGATGGAAACAAAATATGGGCAGTACTAGCCACTGGCATAAATCAGGACGGTCACACCATGACCCCAATCACAGCGCCCTCTGGTTCCCAACAGACGGCGCTGTTACAAAAAGTATATGGCGAATATAATGTGGATCCCTTGTCGATACAATATATAGAAGCTCATGGTAAGAACGACAACTTTTACATAACATCATCTCCAGTTATTGAAAAAAGATAAATTCTAATAAAGATTAAAAACGATAAATTTTAATTACGAAAAAGTAAAAAACTAAAGCAAATAGATATTCTAGAACAGGTGTTGTGACGAAGGAAAAAAAAGAGTAATATCAATAGAGAAAATGTCAGAACAGCTTGGTAAATCAGTGCTCGGGACAGAGGAGTCGCAAATGCGAGCGACACCATGGTCAACTACGCGATAGTCTCATTACAAATGAGACGGTAAAACTCCAGATCATTTGTCATTGTACACATTGTCCCCATTGAAAAGTTATCCAGACACAAATAAATAATATATCGATAGAAAAGTATTAAAAAGGTATTGCAAAGCAATCCATTGAGCAATACGAATTGATAATGGTATTTTGTTTCAGGTACCGGTACCCCGGTTGGTGATCCTATAGAGGCGAACAGTTTGGGGGAATTTTTCCGAGAGGGCGGACCAATAGACCAAGATACCAAGAACCGCTTGATGATTGAGTCCGTCAAACGGGAGCTAGGGATGATCGATGGTAGGTACTGCAGAGCTCTCTAAACTGGAGATCGAAATGGTGTCTTGGTATGAAGCAGGATTATAAAGTTTTACACAAGTATAAGACTTGGGTTTGAATTCTTCCTGTTGAGTCTTTTCGTTAAACAGAGTTACTTCACATTTGGGACGGTATCTAACGTAAAACAATTATGACGTAAAGTCGAAATACTTCTGTTGACGCATACAAATAAACGACCAATCATGAAAGAGAAAAAAAAATACCCCACTGAAAAATGGCGATCCTATCCATACCATAATTGTGACAGAGCATACGCGTAAGAAGTGACAAGGCTAGCCTTATTTACCTTAGTAACAGTGAGATGTTCATTATACATTGTAGAGGATGGCAATGAGACCGAAGAATACCGACAGAAGGTGGAGTCAGGGGAGACCGATCCTAATAAACTGTTTGAGGGATTGATGGCAAAAGCTGACCTCAATGACGCATCTTCAGGTAAAGATACATTGAGACTGGTACATCGATCCGGCTTTCTCTATGTGTACTTATTTTAGCGGGTTAAA
This sequence comes from Pteria penguin, assembly GCA_035048485.1. NCBI lineage: Eukaryota > Metazoa > Mollusca > Bivalvia > Pterioida > Pteriidae > Pteria > Pteria penguin. Next base: position 3,288,500 of record CM068593.1, on the reverse strand, counting down.
TAAATTTAGCGATATTAGTCCTGCTTCAAGTGCGTTAATTCCTGACTACGCTAATATAAACTATAGTTATTACAACTGAAATAACGCGCCACAGAACTTCGACACGAATAGTAGATGCGCTAAGTCATGATTGCATTTACAATTCGTCATCCCCCCTTTAAGGCCGTTTTGCGCTAGAATATGGGTGGGCTAACACATGTACATGCACAGTATACATGTATATTAACTTTCATCTGAAAATAATTTAATTATATCCACATTGACCGTATAACGCATATACAAACGAGCAAAATTTGGTGTATTTCTGTATAGACAATATCCCTTAGATTAAAACATAATCCATAGAACTCCGGTTCCATCTATATATGTGTTTCTGACTGAATAATATGTTGGATTTAAATTCAACAAAATAAAAAAATATAAAATCCTTAATGCTGTTTTCTTTCATTTCATGGTTTTCTTTCTATCTCATACATATACTATCTCTATCATTGATGGGTCCGCTACCAGATCGCGATTCTGATTGGCTAACGTAAAATTGATGCACGAAATTTTGATATATCAGTTTCAAATAAAAGATGTCATGGTTCTTTAGAAAAATTCTTTATTTTGATATACCTGTAATTAAGTTAATAGAAATAACTGTAAAAATTTTCTAACGATGTAAAGAGAAAATATCAAGAAACGATCGACGACAATCATTTGATATTGCACTGACGATAATGGCGATGATAATGAAAACGATGTCAAAGATGATAATAATAATGATGTTATCGTTGTTGTTGATGATGATGATGATGATGATTATGATGATGATGATGATAATAATGATGATGATGATAATGATGATGATGATGATGATGATGACGATGATGATGATGACGATGATGATGATGGTGATGATGTTGATGATGATGGTGATAATGATGGAGATGATGATGATGGTGGTGGTGGTGGTGATGATGGTGGTGGTGTTGGTAGTGGTGGTGGTAGGGATGATGGTGGTGGTGTTGGTAGTGGTGGTGGTAGGGATGGTGTTGCTATTGTTGTTGTTATTATCGATAGTGTATATTGATCGTAAATCATAAGGGTGATTTTCAATCGTTTCAGGGAACGAGAATGCAACCGTTGATTCTGAAGAACGAATCAAAAGAATAAAGATGGGATCAGTCAAAACCAACATAGGACATCTGGAATCTGCCGCAGGGGTAGCAGGAATCATCAAGGTTCTTTTAATGATGAAACACGGAAAATTTGTTCCTTCTCTTCACTATAGGAATGCAAATCCCAAGATCAATTTTAAGGAATTCGAAATATCTATATCTACATCTGTTAGCGATTGGCAGCCAAACAAGGAAGGGTGTCGACTTGCCTGTGTAAACTCGTTTGGTTTTGGAGGTACAAACAGCCATGGGATCATCATGCAGCTGCCTAAAGCAGGAAAAACCACAATATCGAAAGTCGTTCAAGAGGATCCGAAGATAATAGTGATGTCTTCCCACAATGCATCTTCACTGAAGACGAGTCTGGAGTATCTGATACAGAATCTTGAGGAAAGCGAGTACAGCATAGAGGATTTAGCCTACACCAGTGTATGTCGACGAGACCATTACATGTTCAGAATGGCTTTTTCTGCAGCGACTCAACAAGAGCTATTAGCAGTTGCCAAGTCCCAGCTTCCCGTCGTTAAGGATGTTCGTCCACCTGGAGTAACTGCGCCAAATGTGATATTTGTTTTCTGTGGCGTAGGGACAACATGGAATGGAATGTGCAGAGAAATGATTCACACAGAACCTGTCTTTGCAGAAGCTGTTAGAAACGTTGACAATTTGCTGACGCCTTACACTGGCTGGTCTATCTACACAGTACTACAGAATGGTGAAGATGTTGTGGAAGATGCCTTGAAAGGACATCTTGCTATTTTCACCTGTCAGGTTGCGACAGCGGCTTTATGGAAACATTGGGGGATTGTTCCAAACGGCGTTGTAGGGCAGTCCGTAGGAGAGGTTGCTGCAGCATATGTTGCAGGTGTCTTCCCTCTAGATGTTGCTGTCAGGATAATTTTCCATAGGTCAGAGATTCTGTCTAAAGCTACTGGAGGAAAGATGATGGTAGTGTCCAACTACAGCTTAGAGGACATGAATACTCTGCTCGAGAAATATCAGGGTCGAGTCAACATAGCAGTGTATAGCAGCTCAACTTCTTTTACCTTATCTGGGGATACAGATGCAATAGAGGAAATCAGGGATGAGCTGAAAGGATCTGAAGTCGGAAGTTCTCTTCTCATTCGAGAGCTTAATGCAAAATGTGCTTACCACAGTCACCATGTAAATGCTTGTGGAGAAATACTGGAGGGCAAACTGGACGGAATGAGCGGATCAGAACCCAAACTTAAGCTGTATTCGACAGTTTCCGGTGAACTAGCAAAAGAAAATGATTTTTGTGTTGCGTCATATTGGAAATCCAATGTGAAGGATCCCGTAGATTTCAGTAAAGCTATAAAAGCATCTAGTAGCAAAAACACATTCAATGTTTTCATAGAGATTGGTCCCAGACCAGTTCTGAGAGCACATTTCAACGATATGTTTACATCAAGTGAAGCCGTATGTCTGCCATCGATGAAGTCAAATGCAGACAGACAGACCATACGAGCAACATTGGCAGATACCTACCGTTACTGTATGAATCCAAACTTGGAGTTGATCAATGGCATGCAGCATCAACTTACAGACCTTCCGAAATATGTTCCTTGTAGATCAAAACTTTTGTTTGAATCGGAACAGACCAGACTGAAAAACCTGGGAATTTCAAGGAATGTGTCTATGCATCCATTTATAAAACGGAAAGCTGGAGACGGTGCCCAGTTTGATGTCATTTTCAGTACTGGCACAACTCCATACGTGTATGAACACAAAGTAGCTGATACGATCATTGTTCCAGGAGCCCTTTATGCCGAAGTGGCCCTTGAAGTAGCTAAGCACTTGATGTCTACTCCCTTGCATAGCTTAGAAATATCTGTCGATTTCAAACATCCACTGAGTCTGTCGGCAGGGAAATCAAGTCAAGCAGAAGTGTGGAAGGAAGAAAGTGGATTTGAAATTTACAGAAATAGAGATTTTGTAGCAAAGTTCTCCATTAAAGAATTTAAAGAGGATGGTTTGTCTTTTGTTGACGTCAATCGAATCAAGGACCGCTGTCCAATACAACAACCTGCGTCAGACATCTATTCTGTTCTCGGAAGGCTAGGATTTTCTTATGGAGAGGAATTAAAAATACTTGGAAAAGCTCTGAGAAGCGATATGGAGTGTTTGGTAGAAATGGAACTGTCTGAAATGATCATGAAAGATATTTCAAACACAAACATTCATCCAGCTGTACTAGACGGCTTGCTTCAGACACCTGGCTGTCTGCAAAATAAGGAGATGAACCAAAACGTTCAATTTTTGCCAGGGGGTATTGGGAAATTAGTTCTGAAAAGACCACCAGAAAAGTATATGTATGCTTATATGAGTCTGGTGTCAGCATCTGAAGATGAATACTTATATAACGCTTTGTTGCTGAAGCGAGATGGCACAGTGATTGCAGAGATCAAAGAATTTGCCATACGATCCGTGGCCAGTTCGTCCTTACCGGTGGCACATAAGATAATCTGGTCGGAATTACATGCATCTGGTAGTAGTGATACGGAGAAGAGGGAACCCCTGGACCTGACCGTCATTTCATTTGAGAAAGAGGTCATCAACAAAGTACAGAATATATTTCCTGAAGATTATGTTTCACATATTTTGATCGACAGGGAACCATCAGACAATGCTCTAGACATATTTGGGAATAATTTTGACGGACCATCGAAACGTATCCTCTTTGTGCCACGTCAAGGACCAATAAACGATCAAATTTCAGGAGAAGACCTGTTTCAGACAGTGTTCGACCATACTAGCAAGTTTATTGGTTTGCTTCAGTACTACGCAAGATCCAAATGCAAAGTTCCGATCTACGTGCTAACAAGAAATGTGCAATGCGTGAACGAAGAAAATCCATGTGAACTAGATCTTCTCGGAGCTGAATTATGGGGGGTCGTGCGGTCTGCTTTACGAGAACAAGATATGCCTTTGTACCTTGTGAATGTATCACCTGACTTACAGGAATGCTCTGCTCATATCAAGGAAATTATTCTAGGACATGACTCCTCATTGGATGTTCCTGAGCTATCTATCACACAAGATAAAATATTTCAGAACGAGTTTATCGTCCAACCCATAGAGGAACGATCTAACGCATTCCGTATTGCAAAATCAGAATCTGATACACAAGTACAAATTAAAAGTAAACGTCCAACAGACCTTGACAACATTTTCTATACACCACAGACAGACATCGTGGAGTTGAGTTCCAGTAAAGAAATATATTTTAAGATTCAAAAAGCAGTCGTTCATAGTGATTCCCTTTTTGCACCAACTTATGAAGCAGCGATTGCAGATATATCCTTGTGGCCTAGCGACAATAAACATGGCTACAGCGCTTTAACATTCGAGGCGACAGGTATGTCTATGGACAAAAACGGCAAAAAGAAGGACAATATAATAGCTTGCTACCCACTAAGAATGTCGACCTTGAGCAAAGTCCCAAGAGAATGTTGCTGCAAATTGGAAGATATCCCTCACTATGTACCAGGATTTCTAAGAACATGCGTAATATTATGGGAAATTGTGCAACGATTGCCAGAGAAAAAAGACACATGTATTGTAACAGATGCTAACAACGGTTTGGCTGCGAGAGTATTGCAAGCCATGTTGGAAAGTAGAAAAAGTCATAGAATTACTATCCTGAATACCTTAGAGATAGAGGAGGCGGGGGTACAGGAGGCATCTGTAGTTATACCTTTGACTAAAATGGATCTGAGGACGGTTGGCAGAATGCTACTGAATTTCCCCTCCTTGAAACACTTAGTCAGTTTACGAATGTACTTGTCCCTAGAATTAATACGATTTACAAACGACAACAGCTTGGATGTCAACACAGTCTCTGTATGTGTGGATGACATATTCACACGCGCCAGAATGGAAAGAGAGGTACCAAAAATCATGTCATGGGTGAAGAAAAGGAAATCTTACCTGTCATCAATTCTCTCGGGACATACCGAGACTTTTAACGGGGTATTCCTGCCGTCAGAAACGAAACTTGTGGACGTTTCGTGTGAAGAGTCCAAAACTTTGAGAATTCCTGAAAACCTTTTGTTCAGAAAGAATGCCACTTATGTTGTCATAGGGGGGATGACAGGACTAGGATGGGAGCTCCTTCTCCTCCTAGCAGAACGAGGAGCTGGTTACATTATTAGTATATCGCGTAGGCTTCCTTCCGATGAAAAAAGTGCAGAAATTAGTGAATTATCTACCAGACTGGGATGTCAGATTATCCCGCTTCAGGCTGATGTAACGGATTTCAATACGTTACAACAAGCTTTTGATAATATCGAAATGTCCATTCCTTGTCCTATAAAGGGAATTTTCCAAGGAGCTGGTATCCTGGACGATTCGCCCTTTCCATTCATGACAAAAGAGAAAATAGAAAGAGTAATGAAACCGAAAGTGCTAGGCACATGGAATTTACATCAAGTGTCCAGAAATCTTCCGTTAGACTTTTTCATCATGCATTCTTCAATGACATCTGTGATGGGAAATCCAGGGCAATGTAACTACGGAGCAGGGAATGCTTTTATGGATGCGCTTGCCCATTATAGACGGTCTAGGGAACTTAGTGGACAAAGCATTAACTGGGGACCTCTTGCAGTTGGTATGGCTAAGGAAAATCCTGGGATAGAGGAAGCGCTTAGTAAACGAGGCTACATGACCCTTCATGTTCCAAAAATTAGATCTTGTTTCATTGAAATACTGAGGACAAATGCTACACAACTTACGTATGGAATGTTTGACTGGAAGATCATAGGACATGATCTCAGCGCTGCAAGTCATCTTGTTAAACATAAATTTAGGAAACTTCTTGAGTCTCGTAAAGAACGTGGGTCTGCTGACGACATGGATCCCAGTGTCATTTTGGAGAAAATTCTGGCCATGCCTGAGGAAGAGAGACCATACGCTGTGATTGAAATTCTCCACAGACTCGCAGGAGATGTTTTTGCTGTAGACCCATCTCTACTGAAAGCAGAAACACAGATATCTGCTCTGGGTATTGACTCCATGCTGGCCATGACTTTTGTCAATACCGTTCAAGCAGTTCTGGGATGTCGTATTTCAGTAGTCGCTCTCTTCTCAGAAGAAACCACATTCCGAACGCTAGCAGACATGGTTCTAGAAAGTATACTTAACGGAAATGAAGTTGAAAAAACAATGGCTGCAAACGTTCCCGAATCAATGACACCGTATGAAAAACGCGCATATGAAGGTTACCTCCGGAATCCAGAAGATCCTTCCCTATACATGTTCGGTGATATTGAGGTACCTATGTTTTTTGCCAAGCCTCTGTATTGGAGAACACTGATTCAAGGTGTTCACACAATACACGAAGGTCTGAGAACGCTTTTTGTACCCGAGGACGAGGAAAAATATCGATATGGAGTGCGAAGAGTAGTTATGGACCCAGCAGATGTAGAAATTGACTTCCGAGAGGTGCCTATGAGTTATTTGACTCACAAATCGCGACACCCACCCAACCCAGACGATTATATCTTTGATCCGGCAAAAGATTTACCCATGCGTACATTCTTTGCAAAGAAAGGAATGAAATGCTTGATGCGTGTTGTCTTTAATCATGCTGCAACAGATTTATCTTCCATTTGGATGATAATGAACGACATGAATCCAAGAGCAATGGTGGACAAAGAAAACGACAAACCAAAAGAAAAGTCCGGGGAATGTGAAGAAATAGATATTGCAGTTCTAGTCGAAAAACGCCTACTAAAAGAAGAAGAAAATCTACAAATGTTCTGGTTTACCAAAGTCCCAAGAGTGTTGTATCCTATGACGCTGGGTACTACGGGGACAATAGAAACAGATCCAGATCATTTTGAATTCCAAAAGATATCATTACCTAAGAGTGTTGTGAGCAAAATTCCATCAATTCTAAAGAGCAATACATGTACATTGTTTCATCTGATGGCCACATTGTTCCAACTGATGTTGTACTCGGAAACGAGAAACCCCGTGGTTTCGGTCATGACAACGATGGATCTGAGAAGTCATTTTGAGGAAATGAAACGAGTTGTAAACAGGTTTACGAATCGTATTCCACTATTCTTGACCGTCGAGGATAAGAATATGAAAGTAGCAGAGGTACTTCAAAGAAATAAACGACACATTGTGGAGTCGTACCAGAACGGACATTATCCATTCCTCGAAATAAAGAAAGCAGTTACGAAAATAGCCCCGGAAGAGGTTTTCCGGCATCAGATAGTTATGGAAGACACATCAACTTCTGAAATCTTGGCGCAAGACAAGAAGGCACCGATGCGTGTTAGACGTATGCAAGTGGGGAACTACTACAACGAAACCATCTTCTACGTGTGGCATGATTTGAACTCTAATAAGATTGATCTGGAGCTAGGATTCAGCACTCTGATGATCAGCAGCGCACGTGGACGAAAACTGGTGGAAGGTATTGAGATGATGATGAAACGATTTGTGGAGAATCCGGGAATTACATTGGAAGAGATGACGACTTTAAATCATTATAATCCAAGCAAGGAATTCCCGTTCTTGGAAAAAAGACTCATAAAAATAAAGAATACAAACGGTTTTATTGAAAGCGACACAGCAATTACAGAACAGAAGAATGTAATAGATGCGTTCAACTCTTCTAGTGTGAATGGCCATGCCAATCAGACGAATGGTGTTAATGGACATACCGGCTCTACCGATGGAATTAATGGAAACGGCCAGCCAATTGCTTTGAGTGAAAATGGAATCACCCAAGTGGAGAGCAACGATGTACAGAATGGGGATGGAGCAAGTCACGCTGTACATGGACAGGTTGTTTGCAAAGGTTTGTGTAGATAACGTCAAATTACATTATCTTATTCATATTGTATGTATGGGTACTATAAACTATTTTCGCGGGTGGCGTGGTTTTCGTAAATACGTGACTCAGTAATTTACATTCCACGAATTATATTAACATTATGGAAATGGTGATTAAATTTACTATGTATATACGGCCATCTCTGAACGTTATTCAAATATTATGCCTATTTATTCATTTATATATTTGAATTTTGGATTAGAAGTGATATAAGCGAAATTACAAACTCACGAATCTGTATTTGTTATTGACATAACATATATTGGAAGCTGGAGTAATAAGGTATATCACTGTCGTGTTACACTGTTGTAACCTATCATATATTACTGAAGGATCCCAGTGCATTACAATACATATAAATCATTCACCAAAGTCACCACCACGATTTTTGTCAAACTCTGGAATACAAGTCTCACACATTTCTCATACAATATAGATGAAGGTGTTTGCTAAGTTTGAGGGAAATTGTTTTATTCAAAATCAAGTCATGAAATATATTTGATTTCTTAATTAAGACAATAAATATACATGTTACAGAACATTTTCTGAAGCAAACGAGCAGTGGATGGGAACACCCCGTGTATCTGCTGTTAGGAACTGTGAATGAGGGACAAGAACAATGCATTAAATGGGGGACAAGAGGTTCCCGAGGACATCAGAATACCCTGCTTCTATCTGATATAATTGGATTGGAAATCACAAACTTCAATGGTAAATTTATGTTCAGATTTAAAAAAAATGAGTTTTTATGACCAAAATTTCCTGTCACAGGTATATGGGACATTGTAGATAGTTGGACTCTTTAGGTACAAAGTAGTAACAAAGCGGTTCGAGGTTTACATAATGCCCGATTCTTTAATGAGAAGACGTCTGCAACATTCCGAATGTATTATGAGGTTTGGCTTTATCGTAAGAGATAATGCAAATTTTCAATCATATATTACCAATACTATTGTCAATATATGAATATCAGCATTTGAATTCAATGGAGAAGCATACATAGATGAAATATTCTTTATTCTTTTCTTACTTCAAGAAATAGTTATACACATGTAGTAAGACAAAATATCGAAAAATCAGATTTTACTTAGAAACTGTAGATAAATCCTGAGAGGTATACACGAATGAAATATTGTAGGAGTCAATTCAAACTTGAAAATGCTCCGTCTTGCTGGTGACGCATTCAATAAATATCATATTATATATTATATTATACTATATCATATAGATTTAGATATTTCAACCATATATTATTGAAGCAGGTTTAGCCCAATGATTGAGGTGCTCGGCTCGTGACCGAAAGGCCCGGGTTCGACTCCGGTGTTCTGTCTTTCGAATGACAGAGTAAAAACCGGCGGAAGACTTGGAACGTAAACCTTCACTGCTTCGGAAGGGTCCGTCTCAAAGGTCTAAATTTGTATGCCCCGCATCTGGCAGATGTCGTCACCATATACGGAAATAATCGTGGAGTGACGTAAAACAATCAATCAATCAATCGATCAGTCAATCAATCAATCCATCCATCAATCACATATTCCTGTAAATCTCAATCTACAAGTGTATATTTGATTGAAAACATAAGCAAATTATAAAGTGAAATGATTAATGTCTTCCTTTTATAGAATCGTTCAGTTTTGACAAATATATAATGTGCAGTGTATTTCTGTCTTCCTTACAGACTACAGAGCATTCATTCTCAAAACAGCAGACAGAGATTTTGTGTTCAAAACTAACAACGAATTTGCTGCGGACGCCTGGAGTGATCTATTCAAGTCCCAGGGCTGGGATAGCGTTCTCTGAAAACAAAAATATGCTGAGACCTTGTTCTATAACTAATTTGTTGGTGACATAAGAATTATATAATCATGAATGAAAAAAAGAACGAATTATTAAATTGAAATTAATATGATAATATAATATGCACGGAATCAAACTGTATTACATTGAGGTAGAAAATTTAAATTAAATGAGATAGAGAAACCAATATTTCTTGGTTTTTATTTGAATGCTAAAATGTTTTTACAAAAGTTTCACAGATATGTTAGCAGTTATATGTCATTTGAATGAGAGAGCGCCACTCATGGCATATACTTGATTCACCATCTTCCTAATTTTACATCTGGTTCTTCTAGATTTCACATCTGGTTCTTCGAGACCTCACTTTTTGGTTGCTCGGGATTTCACATCTGGTTCTCCCAGATTTAACATTTGGCTCTTCGAAACCTCACATCTGGTTCTTTGAGATCCCACATCTGGTTCTTCTAGGTCCAACATCTGGTTCTTCGAGTTCCCACATCTGGTTCTATCAGATCCCACATCTGGTTCTGAAATCTAACATCTGCTTCTTCGAGATCCCACGTCTGGTTCTGCGAGATTTCACACCTGGTTCTGCGAGATTTAATATCTGGTTCTTCGAAGGGCCTATAACTATTTTTATTTTGTTTTGTATTTAAGGTGTGCGGTGTCTCAGCATTTTACTCCTATCCCCTATACAATGCCTGCTAATACTGGCAATAACGATCACACTGTTAAAATACTTCTTTCCCTGTCTAATCACGTTCTTAAGTGAAATAGAAGGCACTTAAGTATACACGTTATCACAATCTAGTTTACATATCAAAATAAAGAACAATAGGTAAGCACGTACCTCTGGAGGTACTGATGTGGGACAAGATACCACGGAGGAGTGAGCATTCCCTACTGACCATTCATACCTGCCGCGAACACCGTATAAAGAGTTTAAAAATCAGTATCGACTTCAGGGATATATTCCGTGGTTCAGAATGTGTGTGGATGTTTCACGTTTCAATTTTTCTATTTTCATCCAAAGCATACCGGTCGGGAAGGAAAATACCGACGGAAGGTAATTACGGACGGTTCTTTAAAACCAAGTTGAATGAACAACTTTTAAAATGTCCATTGGCATACAATTTAAAAATGTGTTGTACTTTCAAGTTGTGCAATTAAAATGACTTGAAATGGTCATTAAGAAACAAAATGGTGATCGTCCGAATTTACCTTCCCGATCAGTACAGAGTTGAATTACTTTTGTACATCTCCGTCCACTCAGGTTTTCTTTGTGAGTGTAGTTACCCAAACAGGCGGCACTGACTCCTCCTTTTTACTTTGTTTCTTTGATTGACAGGACGTCCCTGAACGTCTTCCGTCACACGTTGTTTTGAGTGCTACACTGACGTAGCACTTATCGTCTTCGTTATTGATTTTACCAATTATAGACTTATATAGACTGACATACCTCCACTTAAATATATTTCTCCATTCTATATAAGATAAGTTTATTGACCAAAATGGGCCTTTTGCAGGCATGACAAATGTAAGTATGTACATGAATGATTATACATAGCAAACACAGAACCAGATCTTAATAGTGAAGGACTGTGAAATTCATGTTGTAATTTTGACAAGGAAAATAGAATAAACATGATAAAATATAGGGATAGGAGGGTAATCTCGGACGTCGGGTAAATTCGGACAAGACCGCAACATCTATTAACAAACTTCTTAAAAGATTTATCTCTCTTATCGTTGTCACTGTGTATTTATAGAACTGGAGAGACAATGGTTTTCCGTTTCCAGATATATTCATAATATAAAATCTAGATGGAGTACGAATGAATAAATTAGCATATAATTAAATTGGTGTTGTCTCATGTTTTGATCACGTGTCAAGGCGCGACATTTTGAAGTCTTGTTAAACATCCAAAGTTCCGATTTTGATGAGAGAAAGGTAAGCATTTGATAATTTCAAAGTTTTGTAAATATATAGGGTTCGTTTGCGTACCATTGAAAAAGTGTCCTCCTTTCCCCTATATGATTTTGCCACTCAAACCGCCAGTCCAGCATTTCAAGAAAGGGTCTATTGGGTCTATATGTAATACAGAGTTATCTACCTTTCAGACAGTGTCTGACGTAAACCAAATCTATGGATTATTTCGCTGTTACTGCGGGACTAACATTTTGGTTGGCAAATAATAACGTTTCCTATAAAAATTTTTGACGTCATAATGACACATTTTTGTCTCTGATGTCATATTGCGGGGACAGTTATCATTTTGCCAACCAAAATATTAGTCCCGCAGTAACAGCGGAAGGGTCTATTGAGTCCGATGTAAACATGACGTTTGCACAGGAATACACCGATCCACATTTGTCGAATGTCAAGTACTTTAGCGCAAAATACGACTATGATGACGTCACACAAGGTTGGACAAGTCGGACATTTGATTTTGACGTCGTAAGCATAACAATCAAAAGTCCGCCAAATATCGTTTTCTGTGCTGAAAAGTGGATCGGTGTATTCTTTGACATAACATTTGTTATGACGTCATCCAAACGGGAAATAACTGTATTACGATGAAACGATTTTAGTAAACTCGAAGGATTTGTAAAATTCTTGAAGTAAATACAAGGACAAGTTTTGGGGCTATGGACAAAATTCGAACCATTTCCCCCGTTAGACAAGTGCATAAAACAATAGACCCTTTCACGTTAACTGTGGGACTGACGTTTTGGGTGGCAAATAGTTATGCTTCCCGTAAAATGTTTGACGTCATAGTAAGATATTAATTGTCTCTTACGTCATTTTGCGGGAACATTGATTATTTTGCCACTCAAAACATCAGTCCCGCAGTTAACGTGAAAGGTTTATAGCACCGAATCGGCCTCTATCGCTCACATGAACATCTGTAGCACACGAAAAACTTGGAAAGTATACGAATGTCCCTTGATGGGAGCACTCTTTTTCAAACATTTTATTTCAAAAATGAAAACATTTAGTTTTTCATTCTAAGTTATCAATCTAAAATTCCTCTTTGCAAAAATGGACCTAATTCGCCACGGTAGGGATCATTTTCAGGGCAGAGCCAGCTTACACAGCATAGTTACTTAAGAGTACTACATCAATGCCAAGTTTGGTCAAAATCTTGTTGCTGAGAATAAAAAATCCCTCAAAGCTTTAAACTTCAATAGACCCTTTTAGTGATACTGCGGGACTAGCATTTTGGTTGGCAAATGATAACGTTTCCCACAAAAATTTTGACATCATGATAAAACTAGAGCTGTCATAACGGAACAAATAACACCCGCGGCAACAAAGTTAAAACATGTAATAATTCATCCCAAGATGCATCACTGGTATAAATGTTATGGACGTCCCACTTGTACATTTTGAGATATAACGAATGGAAACAATCTGGTTTATCTGGTTTGTGTGCATTCAGACCCTGACCTTGGTTCAAGGTCATTACACATTCTTGGATCCTAAGCAACAATTCTGTAAAATATTATTGAAATTTGTGCACGTGGTGAGAAGTTATGGCCTGGACAAAGTTTTACTTATTGTGTCTATTATGACCTTGACCTTTGACCTTGGTTCAAGGTCATAGCAATCACCCTTGGATCATAAGCAACAATTCTGTTAAATATTATTGAATTCTGTGAAGTTGTGACCCGGACAATATTTTAAATATTGTATCTATTATGATCTTGACCTTTGACCTTGGTTTAAGGTCATGACACACCCTTGGATCATAAGCAACAATTCTGTGAAATATTATTGAAATTCGTGGACAAGGTGAGAAGTTATGGCCCGGAAAAGGTTTGGTGGACAGACAGGGTGATATAACCCCCAAACTTTGTTTGTGAGGGGTATAAAAAATGAGTGTGTCTGACGTCATATTGCAGGAACAGTTATCATTTTGCCAATTGAAAGAATACAACTCAAAAACTTATGTCTGTATTCATTTAAATTTTTTTATTTATGTTATTATCTATTTATTTCTTTATTAGTATTAGTATTCCCTCATCAAAATACACAAGCCAATGAAAAAAGAAGAAAATGTTAAAAAGTATAAAAATTATTCAACTGAACGAAAAACAGCACTTAACAACAATCTTACACATTTCGTTTGATGATCTTTGCAACTATTCAGAAGAAGCTATGTATTAAGGGAAAGTACCAACTTGAGGCCCATGTCCGCAGTTTAATGTCCAAACACCCCCCCCCCCCCAACTTTTTGACATCATCCCGTCACAGAACATCTTACCTCGGTCACCACTCAGCATCACCATGGTTATTATACATTACGATCTATCTTTGTCAGCATCCCGTCATAGAACATCTTACCTCGGTCACCACTCAGCATCACCATGGTTATTAAAGATTACGACCTATCTCTGACAGCATCCCCTCACAGAACATCTTACCTCGGTCACCACTCAGCATCACCATGGTTATTATACATTACGATCTATCTCTGTCAGCATCCCGTCACAGAACATCTTATCTCGGTCACCACTCAGCATCACCATGGTTATTATACATTACGATCTATCTCTGACAGCATCCCGTCACAGAACATCTTACCTCGGTCACCACTCAGCATCACCATGGTTATTATAGATTACGATCTATCTCTGTCAGCATCCCGTCATAGAACATCTTATCTCGGTCACCACTCAGCATCACCATGGTTATTAAAGATTACGACCTATCTCTGACAGCATCCCCTCACAGAACATCTTACCTCGGTCACCACTCAGCATCACCATGGTTATTATACATTACGATCTATCTCTGACAGCATCCCGTCACAGCACATTTTATCTCGGTCACCACTCAGCATCACCATTCTTATCATACATTACGATCTATCTCTGACAGCATCCCTTCACAGAACATCTTACCTCGGTCACCACTCAGCATCACCATGGTTATTATAGATTACGATCTATCTCTGACAGCATCCCGTCACAGAACATCTTATCTCGGTCACCACTCAGCATCACCATGGTTATTAAAGATTACGATCTATCTCTGACAGCATCCCGTCACAGAACATCTTACCTCGGTCACCACTCAGCATCACCATGGTTATTATACATTACGATCTATCTCTGACAGCATCACGTCACAGAACATCTTACCTCGGTCACCACTCAGCATCACCTTGGTTATTATAGATTACGATCTATCTCTGACAGCATCCCGTCATAGAACATCTTACCTCGGTCACCACTCAGCAT
This sequence comes from Pteria penguin, assembly GCA_035048485.1. Classification (NCBI taxonomy): domain Eukaryota; kingdom Metazoa; phylum Mollusca; class Bivalvia; order Pterioida; family Pteriidae; genus Pteria; species Pteria penguin. The sequence continues at coordinate 3,273,422 of CM068593.1, read as the reverse complement.
CACCATGGTTATTATACATTACGATCTATCTCTGACAGCATCCCGTCACAGAACATCTTACCTGGGTCACCACTCAGCATCACCATGGTTATTATACATTACGATCTATCTCTGACAGCATCCCGTCACAGAACATCTTACCACGGTCACCACTCAGCATCACCATGGTTATTATACATTACGATCTATCTCTGACAGCATCCCGTCACAGAACATCTTACCTCGGTCACCACTCAGCATCACCATGGTTATTATACATTACGATCTATCTCTGACATCATCCAATCACAGAACATCTTACCTCGGTCACCACTCAGCATCACCATGGTTATTATACATTACGATCTATCTCTGACATCATCCCGTCACAGAACATCTTACCTCGGTCACCACTCAGCATCACCATGGTTATTATACATTACGATCTATATCTGATGGCATCACGTCACAGAACATCTTACCTCAGTCACCACTCAGCATCACCATGGTTATTATAGATTACGATCTATCTCTGACAGCCTCCCGTCACAGAACATCTTATCTCGGTCACCACTCAGTATCACCATGGTTATCATACATTACGATCTATCTCTGTCAGCATCCCTTCACAGAACATCTTACCTCGGTCACCACTCAGCATCACCATGGTTATTATAGATTACGATCTATCTCTGACAGCATCCCGTCACAGAACATCTTATCTCGGTCACCACTCAGCATCACCATGGTTATTAAAGATTACGATCTATCTCTGACAGCATCCCGTCACAGAACATCTTACCTCGGTCACCACTCAGCATCACCATGGTTATTATACATTACGATCTATCTCTGACAGCATCACGTCACAGAACATCTTACCTCGGTCACCACTCAGCATCACCTTGGTTATTATAGATTACGATCTATCTCTGACAGCATCCCGTCATAGAACATCTTACCTCGGTCACCACTCAGCATCACCATGGTTATTATACATTACGATCTATCTCTGACAGCATCCCGTCACAGAACATCTTACCTCGGTCACCACTCAGCATCACCATGGTTATTATACATTACGATCTATCTCTGACAGCATCCCGTCACAGAACATCTTACCACGGTCACCACTCAGCATCACCATGGTTATTATACATTACGATCTATCTCTGACAGCATCCCGTCACAGAACATCTTACCTCGGTCACCACTCAGCATCACCATGGTTATTATACATTACGATCTATCTCTGACATCATCCAATCACAGAACATCTTACCTCGGTCACCACTCAGCATCACCATGGTTATTATACATTACGATCTATCTCTGACATCATCCCGTCACAGAACATCTTACCTCGGTCACCACTCAGCATCACCATGGTTATTATACATTACGATCTATATCTGATGGCATCACGTCACAGAACATCTTACCTCAGTCACCACTCAGCATCACCATGGTTATTATAGATTACGATCTATCTCTGACAGCCTCCCGTCACAGAACATCTTATCTCGGTCACCACTCAGTATCACCATGGTTATCATACATTACGATCTATCTCTGTCAGCATCCCGTCACAGAACATCTTATCTCGGTCACCACTCAGCATCACCATGGTTATTATAAATTACGATCTATCTCTGACAGCACCCCGTCACAGAACATCTCACCTCGGTCACCACTCAGCATCACCATGGTTATTATACATTACGATCTATCTCTGACAGCATCCCGTCACAGAACATCGTACCTTGGTCACCACTCAGCATCACCATGGTCATTATACATTACGATCTATCTCTGACATCATCCCGTCACAGAACATATTACCTCGGTCAACACTCAGCATCACCATGGTTATTATAGATTACGATCTATCTCTGACAGCATCCCGTCACAGAACATCTTATCTCGGTCACCACTCAGCATCACCATGGTTATTAAAGATTAACAATCTATCTCTGACAGCATCCCGTCACAGAACATCTTACCTCGGTCATCACTCAGCATCACCATGGTTATTATACATTACGATCTATCTCTGACAGCATCCCGTCACAGAACATCTTACCTCGGTCAACACTCAGCATCACCATGGTTATTATAGATTACGATCTATCTCTGACAGCATCCCCTCACAGAACATCTTACCTCGGTCACCACTCAGCATCACCATGATTATTATAGATTACGATCTATCTCGGACAGCATCCCGTCATAGAACATCTTACCTCGGTCACCACTCAGCATCACCATGATTATTATACATTACGATCTATCTCGGACAGCATCACGTCACAGAACATCTTACCTCGGTCACCACTCAGCATCACCATGTTTATTATAGATTACGATCTATCTCTGTCAGCATCCCGTTATAGAACATTTTACCTCTGTCACCACTCAGCATCACCATGGTTATTATACATTACGATCTATCTCTGTCAGCATCCCGTTATAGAACATCTTACCTCAGTCATCTCACGATAGTACCAAAATAAAAAATAAACTTGTTTAATCTACAATAATTCATTTCACTGTATTTTGACAAAAATTTAAGTTTATGTCAGTTAACTTTTGTATGTATGTTTAGGTAAGATTGACATTTCACAGAACCTGAACTGGTTTTCTTCTTTTTTATTTTTATTATTTGGGGGGGGTTGTTTTGTTTACAATTTTTTTTTTTTTTTACTTTTATTGAAGACACCTATGACGAGAAACTGAAACCGGGTCATTCATACATATTTTTATTTCCCAAATTACAAATATGTTGTAGGACACAAGAAAACTTAGCAGCCATTGACGTTATTGACATGAAATTTGACGTGTATCAATGAGATCCAGAACAGTTTTGAGGCTGGTCATGATAGACATTTTTCAGAAGAGATGAGAGCGTCTCTGTTTAATACAGTATAAAATGAGGTCCGTAGCACTGTATACGTTAAAGATACCTTACAGCATCCAGAGAGTCCATTGCATAGCTAAAAAAAAATTGAGGTCTGACACCAGATTGATGCCGCCATCATATAGATAATGCATTGATATGCCAGATGCACATTGGAATACTACGGTTGGGGGGTAAATATGTGGTCGATGGTGCTAGATTTCTCTCGGGGCTTTTGAAATGACAACAACTTCTGCACACTATTTTCGATTCTATATTGTTACTTCCTGTTACAGCATATATCCGGAATACCAGACCCGAACATTATACGCATATCGACAAATTATGTCTCTTCAGTGATGCTCATGGCCGAATGATTGGAGTTCTAATTATATATAAATATTTGAAGAGCAAATCACTTACTGATGCCCAGCAGGACCTTCTGATGCCCGGCAGGACCTTGTGATGCCCGGCATGACCTTCTCATAACAAGCAAGACTTTCTGATGCCCAGCAGGGGTTTTTTTTTATTGTTATTTTTTTTTTCTGTGTTTTTTTTAAATTAACAATTTGTTGTTAAAACTTTATTGGTCATATGGCCATACAAGAACTGCACTACATATATAACGGCGGCACCAATCTGGTGTCAGACCTCAGAGATTTTAGCTATGCAATGGACTGTCTGGATGCTGTGAGGTATCTTAAACGTATACAGTGCTACGGACCTCATTTTATACTGTTCTAGACAGAGACACTCTCATCTCTTCTAAAAAATATGTCAATCATGAACAGACTTAATCCTGACTAGACTCAATCATGACCAGACTCAATCATGACTAGACTCAATCATGACTCAATCATGACCAGACTCAATCATGACCAGACTGACTAGACTCAATCATGACTAGACTCAATCATGACCAAACTCAATCATGACCAGACTGAATCCTGACTAGACTCAATCATGACCAGACTCAATCATGACCAGACTGACTAGACTCAATCATGACTAGACTGAATCCTGACTAGACTCAATCATGACCAAACTCAATCATGACCAGACTTAATCCTGACTAGACTCAATCATGACCAGACTCAATCATGACCAGACTCAATAATGACTAGACTCAATCATGACCAGACTCAATCATGACCAGACTGACTAGACTCAATCATGACCAGACTCAGTCATGACCAGACTCAATCATGACTAGACTCAATCATGACCAGAATCAATCCTGACCAGACTCAATCATGACCATACTCAATCATGACTCAATCATGACCAGATTCAATCATGACTCAATTATGACCAGACTCAATCATGACTCAATCATGACCAGACTCAATCATGACCAGACTCAATCATGACCAGACTCAATCATGACCAGACTCAATTATGACCAGACTCAGTCATGACCAGATTCAATCATGACTAGACTCAATCATGACCAGCATCAATCCTGACTAGACTCAATTATGACCAGACTTAATCATGACCACACGCAATCATGACCATACTCAATCATGACTAGACTCAATTATGACCAGACGCAATCATGTCCAGACTCAATCATGACTAGACTCAATCATGACCAGACTCAATCATGACTCAATCATGACCAGACTCAATCATGACTCTACTCAATCATGACCAGCCTCAATCCTGACAAGACTCAATCATGACTCCATCATGACCAGACTCAAACATGACTAGACTCAATCATGATTAGACTCAAACATGACCAGACTCAAAATTGATGTGTCTCGGAGCAACGGATATACAGACGGAGTGGAAACCTATATCGCCTCTTGTTCTACCGGCGGGGACTAGTAAAACACACAGTGATACTTAAACACACACTACATAAATATATGGGGCAGGCGTGGTGTAGTGGTTAAGCGCTTGGCTTGCGGTGCCGACGATCCGGGTTCGATTCCCGGGTTGCGCCACTATGTTTAAGAGGTTGGTAACCTCCTGCTTCAATGTCGCGATATAACTGAAATATTGTTGAAAGCGACGTAAAACACCAATCAACCAACCAACCAACCAACCAACCATAAATATATATTATTGGCACAAATAAATATAAGTAATTAAAGTAAGCTCTTCGGTTCCCTTCTTCCTTTTTCACTGAAACTCAGTAGGGTGCAGCGAAACTGGACAACTCCCCGGATATTTTTAGAAGAAGAGCCCACTCCCCCCCCCCCCCCCCCCCCCCCCCCCCCCCCCCCCCCCCCCCTTTTTTTTTTATTTTATATACAAATTACCCGGTATGAAATTATGGGGTAAGAAAGATAACTCGTAGAAGATTTATTTCTTTGTCATTGACTAGAGCGATTTGTAACACGGAAGTTGTACGCATGTAAGTAAAGAAATCATTTTCATTTATGTTTAAATTATAATGTTAATTGAAGTCGAATTCATATTTTTGATGTATACAGTGCAATATAAAGCTACTTCAGGGTGGTGAGAGGAGAAGGAAAATGCATTGTCCATTTGCTATGTTTAGAACCAAGGTTAAACGTTTATTTGAAATTCTTCTTCAGCCAACGACGACTGGACAGTATTTTTTTTCCTGAATTCGAAAATTACTAAACTACTTTTCGATTTATTTTTCTAGATCAAAATATCACATCCATCCAAAATGGCCATCAAGTATTGCCACACCTGCTTGAAACGAGGTCAACACTCCCTGGTTTACTTCGCGTGTTGTGAATCCGACATTTAAATCTACTGAAGGTCACACTATATATCAACTTCTACCCGCCATTAACCCGGCAGTCAGTAACGATGACGAACTCGCTTCTGATTTTCTGAAAACCGATGACAGTGAATCCGACTTAATACGCAGCCCAGGTGGCTGTATTTCAAAGAAGGTAGCGGGAAGCTTTACTTAGGAGGGACAAGAAATAATCACGACAAGCTGATCTTGGTAACATGAAAGCTGAATACTGCAGAGACATCAATGTCAAAAGACCTGACGATAAAGCATGTGTTTGGATCACTAGTGTATTGACTGTAGCAGGTCATGTCGTCGTAGTAGATAATAATAACAAGATGCTCAAGTTGTTCAATGATAGCGGTGTTTACCTGTCATCTACTGCTCTCAAGGATTCTACATGGGGGATCACACGTGTCAGTGACGACACATTCGCTACATGCGGCGGCGGTAACAAAGTGTACATATGGAACATACACGGCCAGACAGTAACACGTAGTGACGTTACGTATCACGTCAACTATGACGCGTACAGTATGATGTATGACGGCACGTACTACTGTCTGGTACATAGTGTCAACAAGACCATCGCGATACTGGACGACCAGGGGAGTCACGTCAGGCACATAAAACCAGAGGAAGTATTCCGGAAGAAAATAACACTTGGCGGGGATGTCTATATGGACGAACACTCCCATGATATATACGTGCCGTGCTGTGGCAACAATGGTGGTGTATTATGCGTGTCTGTTCAGGGTGAGCCATTATGGTTCACTCCCGTGTCATCTGATCTGTGTGGTACAACAGAAATACGCGGTGCCCTGTGTGTAGCTGATCTCTCCGGTGGTTGTTTACATTTGCTATCAAAAGCGGGAAAGTATGAAGGTAAACTGATGGAGAGGAAAGACTTGCACGGCGTGCCTCAGTACTTACATTATGACAGTCAAAGAGAAAAAATATATGTCAGTTTAGGTCACTTCACAGACAAACGTGACGTGATATCGGTGTACTCTGTCACGTGTTAAACTGTTAAACGTGTCGTCTTGATTCGGTTATGCAGTTTTTGGTGTTTTATATGTAACTCGTGAGCTTACGGGGGATATTAGCCGCTGGACCACAACCAGGGCTTCACCTTGGACCCACTTGGTCACTTGGTGCCATCCTATTATATTTCCTGCATCCGCCCCTGTAAATGATAAATTAACTATTTTTGCTTTTTCTTGTTCAGTTGTATTTGTTCTTCATCCATATTTTTAATATTGCAGATGAAACATAGTAACATAGTATACAAGTCATATACATGACTTTGGTGTATCATTTGATAATTCTTGAATTGAATAAAATGTTAATTTACATATTTTCTGATATTTCACTTCAGGACATGAAAATGTATATACAAGAAGGAAATGAAATAAAATATTACCGGACGTTGAAATGCATTATTTGAAAAGAATCTGTGTAGACTATTAGATAATGCATTATGAAGGAAATTGAGTAAATTCAAATAAATTTTAGTTCAGACTCCAAAAGTTGTATTTCTTCTAACTCTTTGACGTTAAATTTATTTTCATTTAATCCCCCCTCCCTCCGTACACACATCCATATATGATTATTTTTTAAAATTATAACTTGGCTCTCAATGATCATTTTCTGGTGATTGACGCCGTGTTGATAACATAAATTTATTGCCGTATAATTCAAGAAATTGGATATTGGGGACGGGGGGGGGGGGGAGATTAAAGTGAAGTTCAAATATTAGCTAAAATACTCACTCATTTTGGATGGCAAAACTGAAGTTTTACTCAAATTATTTGAATGTTTTCAATCTTATCATCTATATATGCCTTGTAAATTTGTGGTGAATAAAGTTGGGGGGGGGGGCCTCTAAATCCGTCATTGATTGGCTTCAGGTTTTGGAGGATTTTATTGCCATTATATAGAGCTTTATGTTACTATAATAGAATTCTTCACCATAAAAATGAAGTACCATTGAAAAAATAACTAAAACACCTTATACTATTTATTCATAATTAATGTTCTTTACAATACCTCATTTTAATCCATGTACACACGTGTACATGTATGTGTAAGTGTGTGTGTATGTACACATTTGTATATTTTTTGTGTATTCTTCATACAGTATACACAAGGATGTATAGTTTAAGACTACTTCCCTGGTATACATAACTCCATCTGTACTTTACTTGACTCTGACTCATTGAAAATGATTATTCATTCTACACTGAAAAAGTAAAATTTTGTTTTTATGAAACAACCATGAAAGTGTCGGTTATTTGTTTTTGAGGTGGAACGATTGTTAGATTTTCGGGGAGAACAATAAGGGTGTTGATTTTCAGTCCAAAAACGGATTGTGATGAAACTTGGAATGATGAAGTAAGCATGGTCTGCTGGCAGTTTAATTGTTATTTGACTCATTAATACACCTTATATAGACAACAAAACTTTTGATTTCCACCCCTTCTTATAGAATGACCTCTTCTTTTTATTAGTTGGATGGATTTGCCATATTGATCACTAATATTTTGCTTTTTCGACACATTTCATCACGTTGTTTTGATTTCTTCAAAAGAGTGAAGCAATAAGGCATTTATTAAGAAAATATCCATTTCAAGATTTATTTGAAGTATCATGTAAATATTTAGTTTTCTGGACTTTCGGGGTTTTTTTTCTATGATGGATTTAAGCTACATTTGACACGCTGAAGGGTAGCAGTTCAAGTCCCATTTCCGGAGGCAAGCAAATTTTTATTTCATTTTATACAAAAAAGGGTATTTTTTAAGTTTTGCAACACCCAGAAGCCAGTTGTTCAAAACTTTAACCACTGGTTAAGCTAACTAGTGGTTAACGTTTTAAAGACAATCAATTTAATTTATACAATTTCTGTATAAAAATTTAAAATTAAAATTTTAAATTACTTTACAAAGCTTGTTTCATATACTACAAATCAGTACACAGACTATGACTTAAAGTCTTCTCATTTCATAGATATAGTCAGATGAAATTTAACCATTGGTTAGCTTAACCAGTGGTTAAAGTTTCGAACAACTGCTCTCAGTATGTTAACAAAGTAATTTTAAGAACTCCGAAAACAAAAAAACTGACTTGCTCTTTTTCATGTATTTTGTGCCATTATCTTAATTTCCTCAGTGTGGAGAGACAAGATTTTGTGTGCAGTCAATTGTTAGGTGTCAAAAACAGAATAAGCAAGAGAATATATGTATATGAGATTTTTTTTCAAGCAGTCAGTTATTTGTGAATGAGCGAATCGTACTCCGGTGAGCTGTATAAGCCCACATGGGCCTGTGGTTTTTTATTTACAGAGAATATTATACTTATAAACTGTAGAAAATGTTAAGACCTTCTTTGCACTTATCAGAAATCATTGTTTGACATTTGATTGCAGTCCATGCTAACCGTTTATATTGTGATATTATATCACATAATTTTACTGGTGATTTGTATTTACCATTATCAACATGTTCTTCTGTTCGAAGACCGTAAGAGAGAGAGAGAGAGAGAGGGAGAGAGAGATTAGGTTTGATTTGAAATTTAATATTTGTAAATTTTTTATGAACCCTCATTATTTATGTACATTTGTAACAGTGTATGTAATGTTTATAACACTGTAATTTAATGTTTATAACAGTGCATGTAATGTTTATAACAGTGTATGTAATGTTTATAACACTGTAATTTAATGTTTATAACAGTGCATGTAATGTTTATAACACTTTATGTAATGTTTATAACAGAGTATGTAATGTTTATAACAGTTTATGTAATGTTTATAACAGTGTATGTAATGTTTATAACAGTGTATGTAATGTTTATAACAATAAATCATTAAGCAGGGAGGGGCATTACCTCTGTCTCTACCACTATCATTTCACGTAATGGCTTTGATAACAGAATACACCTAGCAGTACCGGTATATACCTTTGATGTGATCGAGAGATCGTCTAACAACACGATATTGACTTGGAAATGTCGTATTGCTGGAATATCCAGCATTTGAAATACCAGTTCTGTGGAGTGTTGTACCTTAGGGGTATAGAACATCCGGGCAACGGGTCATCGGGCGGTCAATAGACATTTTCTGAGATTAATGTCAAACACCCCTTGATCAGTATTTTACTTATATGGTAGCGGTCAGTATTTAGTGTATATCGCATGATTATTTTACCTATATGGTAGTGGCAAGACTTTAGTGTATATCGCATGATTATTTTACCTATATGGTAGTGGTCAGTCTAAGGTATATATAGCCTGATTATTTTACCTCTATGGTAGTGGTCAGTCTATAGTGTATATCGTATGATTATTTCACTATTAACTATTAACTATTTTTGCTTTTTCTTGTTCAGTTGTATTTGTTCTTCATCCATATTTTTAATATTGCAGATGAAACATAGTAACATAGTATACAGGTTATATACCTGACTTTGGTGTATCATTTGATAATTCTTGAATTGAATAAAATGTAAATTTACATATTTTCTGATATTTCACTTCAGGACATGAAAATGTATATACAAGAAGGAAATGAAATAAAATATTACAGGACGTTGAAATGCATTATTTGAAAAGAAACTGTGTAGACTATTAGATAATGCATTATGAAGGAAATTGAGTAAATTCAAATAAATTTTAGTTCAGACTCCAAAAGTTGTATTTCTTCTAACTCTTTGACGTTAAATTTATTTTCATTTAATCCCCCCTCCCTCCGTACACACATCCATATATGATTATTTTTTAAAATTATAACTTGGCTCTCAATGATCATTTTCTGGTGATTGACGCCGTGTTGATAACATAAATTTATTGCCGTATAATTCAAGAAATTCGTTATTGGGGAGGGGGGGGGGGTTAAAGTGAAGTTCAAATATTAGTCAAAATACTCACCTATTTTGGATGGCAAAACTGAAATTTTACTCAAATTATTTGAATGTTTTCAATCTTATCATCTATATATGCCTTGTAAATTTGTGGTGAATAAAGTTGGGGCGGGGCTCTAAATCCGTCATTGATTGGCTTCAGGTTTTGGAGGATTTTATTGCCATTATATAGAGCTTTATGTTACTATAATAGAATTCTTCACCATAAAAATGAAGTACCATTGAAAAAATAACTAAAACACCTTATACTATTTATTCATAATTAATGTTCTTTACAATACCTCATTTTAATCCATGTACACACGTGTACATGTATGTGTAAGTGTGTGTGTATGTACACATTTGTATATTTTTTGTGTATTCTTCATACAGTATACACAAGGATGTATAGTTTAAGACTACTTCCCTGGTATACATAACTCCATCTGTACTTTACTTGACTCTGACTCATTGAAAATGATTATTCATTCTACACTGAAAAAGTAAAATTTTGTTTTTATGAAACAACCATGAAAGTGTCGGTTATTTGTTTTTGAGGTGGAACGATTGTTAGATTTTCGGGGAGAACAATAAGGGTGTTGATTTTCAGTCCAAAAACGGATTGTGATGAAACTTGGAATGATGAAGTAAGCATGGTCTGCTGGCAGTTTAATTGTTATTTGACTCATTAATACACCTTATATAGACAACAAAACTTTTGATTTCCACCCCTTCTTATAGAATGACCTCTTCTTTTTATTAGTTGGATGGATTTGCCATATTGATCACTAATATTTTGCTTTTTCGACACATTTCATCACGTTGTTTTGATTTCTTCAAAAGAGTGAAGCAATAAGGCATTTATTAAGAAAATATCCATTTCAAGATTTATTTGAAGTATCATGTAAATATTTAGTTTTCTGGACTTTCGGGGTTTTTTTTCTATGATGGATTTAAGCTACATTTGACACGCTGAAGGGTAGCAGTTCAAGTCCCATTTCCGGAGGCAAGCAAATTTTTATTTCATTTTATACAAAAAAGGGTATTTTTTAAGTTTTGCAACACCCAGAAGCCAGTTGTTCAAAACTTTAACCACTGGTTAAGCTAACTAGTGGTTAACGTTTTAAAGACAATCAATTTAATTTATACAATTTCTGTATAAAAATTTAAAATTAAAATTTTAAATTACTTTACAAAGCTTGTTTCATATACTACAAATCAGTACACAGACTATGACTTAAAGTCTTCTCATTTCATAGATATAGTCAGATGAAATTTAACCATTGGTTAGCTTAACCAGTGGTTAAAGTTTCGAACAACTGCTCTCAGTATGTTAACAAAGTAATTTTAAGAACTCCGAAAACAAAAAAACTGACTTGCTCTTTTTCATGTATTTTGTGCCATTATCTTAATTTCCTCAGTGTGGAGAGACAAGATTTTGTGTGCAGTCAATTGTTAGGTGTCAAAAACAGAATAAGCAAGAGAATATATGTATATGAGATTTTTTTTCAAGCAGTCAGTTATTTGTGAATGAGCGAATCGTACTCCGGTGAGCTGTATAAGCCCACATGGGCCTGTGGTTTTTTATTTACAGAGAATATTATACTTATAAACTGTAGAAAATGTTAAGACCTTCTTTGCACTTATCAGAAATCATTGTTTGACATTTGATTGCAGTCCATGCTAACCGTTTATATTGTGATATTATATCACATAATTTTACTGGTGATTTGTATTTACCATTATCAACATGTTCTTCTGTTCGAAGACCGTAAGAGAGAGAGAGAGAGAGAGGGAGAGAGAGATTAGGTTTGATTTGAAATTTAATATTTGTAAATTTTTTATGAACCCTCATTATTTATGTACATTTGTAACAGTGTATGTAATGTTTATAACACTGTAATTTAATGTTTATAACAGTGCATGTAATGTTTATAACAGTGTATGTAATGTTTATAACACTGTAATTTAATGTTTATAACAGTGCATGTAATGTTTATAACACTTTATGTAATGTTTATAACAGAGTATGTAATGTTTATAACAGTTTATGTAATGTTTATAACAGTGTATGTAATGTTTATAACAGTGTATGTAATGTTTATAACAATAAATCATTAAGCAGGGAGGGGCATTACCTCTGTCTCTACCACTATCATTTCACGTAATGGCTTTGATAACAGAATACACCTAGCAGTACCGGTATATACCTTTGATGTGATCGAGAGATCGTCTAACAACACGATATTGACTTGGAAATGTCGTATTGCTGGAATATCCAGCATTTGAAATACCAGTTCTGTGGAGTGTTGTACCTTAGGGGTATAGAACATCCGGGCAACGGGTCATCGGGCGGTCAATAGACATTTTCTGAGATTAATGTCAAACACCCCTTG